>MU968524.1:464988-615034 GCA_034641835.2 Pinus albicaulis
ATTAGAAGCTACGGGGTTGCTTAGAAATGGAGAGAGATGGATTCAAATAGAGAATTCCACAATGAATCTTACGGAAGCAAATTCTAAAATCACCGGGTATGGATGTCAGCTGACAATATTTAAGAAGGAATTCCAAGTTCTCCATTGAAAAATAAATGGAGAAACATACTGCTTCTTAGAAAAATTTATTACATGTGAGGGTAGATATGGCATTTTATGTCTACCACATTAGACTAATAATGCATTTTACGGGGAAGACTTAAACCTACCTATTTCTTGCTTCAAGCTTGAAAAGATGGCTTCCTATGTTCAAGAAGGGTTCAATTTTTAGAGCAACCCTATATCATCATGGTTTGGTTAAAATTTTGAGTGAACATCATTTAGCCAAAACAAATGATACATGGGACAATTTCTTGACAAGAAATCATTTTGAAGAGCGAAAAAGAGCCCTCACGAACCACGGCCTACAAAGCGAAATGGAGGGCTTCAAAAGTTGAAATTGATAAAACGATCTAAGAAAGTCGTAGGGAAATCATTTCAAAGAAGTTGACTCAAATCAAGCAGCTTAAGGAAAGAAAAAGGTAATCAAGAAATACGCCATGGAGAAAGGAGGGATCTTTACCGGCTAGAAGAAGCCACAAACTAAAGAGAGCGGAAAGCACTAATCAGACGGGGTGATTAATATAGAATATGAGAAACATCCATTGGCAGATGTTGAGAGGATTTTAATGAAGGAACCCCTGAAATTGACCTTGCTCAACAAGAAATTTATGATTATGTGGAAACTTTTGGAAAAGAGCTTGAAAGTAAGGAAGAGCCTAGTCCTCAGCATGCAGTAATTAGAAAGGGATAGATATGAGTTGGAAATGGCAATAAGAATACATCAAAAATGAGAATGAAATTCTCAGGATCAAGTCAAGCTCAAAGCTGATATGAACTCAACCTTATCCCTACATATAGCGACAAAGTGGAAAAGACCAATGAAAAGTTGAAGAAGAGGAACAAAAGGTAATCGGGGCACTTACCAACCTAAGGTTCAAACTTGTTATCGGAAAACCCGAGAAGACCTTTAGCTTCCGGACAAAGGAGAAGGAGAGGATTAGATGTTCTGAAGCCTCGAGTTCATAGGATAATTTGCATGAGGACATGCAAGGAGACAACGAGTGGGGAGTATGTTGAGCCTCAAAATTGTGCTTTCTTTCATTCCATTTTTACCTCATTTTACTTTGTCCATTTTATATTCGGACCCAATTGATCAATGAATTTAGTTAAAATTACTTTTAGAATGATTTACATGGCCGACTTGGTAAGTTTTTGTGATTTTTCCCATTGTAAAGCATTTTGGCCCGGAACTAAGCATGAGAATACGGACATTAAGTAGCTAGCAGAGGCGATTCTGCAAGCTTGTCTTCCGTTTAAGTATGTTCCCGGAGTGGCATATAAAGCATATGGAGCATATTCCACATCATGTCTACATGGTTCGTTGCTCACCATGAAGGAAAGAAGCAGTGCCGGGTATGGTTTTAGACGTGGGAACACATTTAAGAAGACAAACTTCTAATAGGGCTGTCTTGATCCCGGATGTCCATTTCCTTGTTCTTGACCACTTCTACCAAGAGTCCTAATGTGATTCCGATAAGGAAAGAAAATGTTCTGAAAATTGTTGCAAGTCTTGTTATTTACATTTGTTATATAAACACTTTGGAAGCGAAATTAGGCTAGATTTTGTTCTAGATTTTGTAGATTACGTGCTACATTTCTGAAGCCTTGAGAGTACTGCATTGATTATTTCACTTTTAATGAAGCGAAAATTTTTTTTTGAAAGCATTGATTTGATTTGGAGTTAGATTAGTTAGGTGGTAGAAGCCACTTGCCTGCGGTTATTCCGTAATTTAGATCGGTATTCTAGGCGCATTTACATTTTTGAGTTGAATTTGTAGTTGTTTTCATTATCTTGTAGTTATACTCATTCTAAAAACTCTTCCAAAAGAAGAAGCTCTTCCAAAAGATTATAATGATGAATGGGAATGGCTATAGTATTGTAGGATTTGGTGAGTCTCTTTTATTCACCTTCACGGTTATACTTATGTCAATACTCTTCCACAAGAAGAAACTCTTCCAAGAAATCTTTATATTGTCTTAAGCATGATTGTGATCTTGAGCGTTTTTAGTTGTGTTTCACTAAAGGCCATAGGCTGTTCTTGCTCTTAAACGCTTGTCCAATATATCATAATGATGAGTGGGAGATAGCCATGATATCTTTAGTTTTTAGTGCTTTCGGTCTTTATGTTGCACTCCAATTACATAATTGATTGTTCTAAAAACTCTTCACAAGAGGAAATCTTCCAAAATACCAATCATGATGGACAAGCAATTTGTATAATTCCATAGAATAATGGAAATAGCTTAGTTAGGATATCACGAGTTTAATTACATAACTCATGTTCAATTGTTTTTGCTTTAAGTTTGATAATGACTTGTAGTTGACATTGTTTTAGGCTAGTGACATTTTAGGAGTTCGGTTGTAGTTCAACTCATTGGATTTGCACTCCATATTCAATTGCCATTCACTTTGCATATTAGATTACTTGATTGTTAAACTTAACAAAACGACCTTCATTATTCACAAATCTCTTCTTGTTCCAAAATCCATAATTGATTCATAAACATATGAACGAGAAGACCATATCACTTTAAGGCACAGAAGTATTTACGCAATTTCCTTGTCATCTTACAAACCAACATTTCCTCAAAAGACATATTTCAAAAATCCATAAACTTTGAGTGAAGTGTAGTGCCATAAAGCGAGTTGAGAATAGAGTTTGTTAGTATGAATTCTTTGTCGAAGCGTACGAAAAAAGAACCACTTTAGCTATACCAACTAATAGCCTAACAACAATAAAGGCTGCAAAAACATCTTGAGATCTGCAATTAGTAGATTAATCATAACCAACGAGATCTATAAATGGAAAGACATTAAGCGATAAAGTAAAGAGTTTGCTCCATGCATCCAACGGGGCAAGACAAGAACACGATTTTTAGATGAATTTTTATATTACGGGGCACTGGGAAACAAGAAAGTGTATCAGGATCTCCTCAATGGGATGGGTTCTTTGTAGTCTCTGACACTTGAATCTAAGCTTTCTCTCTCTTGTAGATGTAGAAGCCAATGTAGAAGGTAGAGCTCAGGCAAAATGGCGGAAAAATGAGACCAAGTGTATAGATCCGGAAGTGATCTAATAGGCAACAAAGGAACTGAAGAATGATGGGAAACCTCCTATTTATAACAAAATATTGGGTCCTTTAGATCTTGGTGCATGATTAAAATAATGTTAATCACATCTAGATCCACCTCTATGGAATATTTATTATTATTTGTGTTGGAGGAAGAAGGGTGTTTGACTTGGGTCAAATCCCTTGATTAGTGAAAAATAAATAAATAAATGATTTATTTATCTTTTAAGGAAGTAGTTGGGATAATCAAGTAAATAATGATTTATTTGATTAATGGTGGTTGATTTAGTCATATTCAACAAAGATATTGTTTAAATAATTATTCTAGAAAATAATAAGATAACTATGGGTGTATCTCATTAATTTCTTTGTCTTTGGAGTTAAACATATTTGGGAATAATTTAATTATAGTTTAATTAATTATTCCTTTTGGGGTTTTCCTTAATTAACATAATTGAAAACGGTTTACTTACAGTGCATTGGTCTTACATAGTGTACTTGGGTCCATCTAATAACAAAAGGTTAGATGACCAAAAAATGATGTAACGAGTTAGAACTAGATTTAGAATAGAAGATCTTACTGATGTTATCAATGTTTCCTCCAGCCTTTTAATAATCTCCTATTAAGTTAAAATGTTGCATCATTATAAGTTAGTTGTTTAAACTCTTTAGTTAAGAAGATTTGCATACTTAGTGACCATGTTTCAAGCTCTCTCTCAAATGCCTTTGATGAAAGAATTTGACAAGTTTAGTTTGTGTTTTGAATCATTTGTTTAAAAGTCATTATCAAGCTTTGTTTTGCTTATTCATAGTTTAGATTTGATTAAACCTTCGGTGTTTGCAATTGCATTTTGTCATTTGTCATCAACCAATTAGGTTTCACTGGAACAATCATTAGCTTCCTTCCATTAGCTTTAGTCATTTTCGCGGGCAAACCACCAAAAACATCACAAAACACTACACACAACGCATTAAGAAACAAGCACCTAGGTACATCTGTTACACTTCACTTCAGCAGGTTTACCAATACAGTTGACAATTAAATGTAGGCTGTTGATTTAGGAGACTAGATTGAGACCAAACAAGTTGGAGAACTTCTTGTTGATGCTCGATGTGATCTTCCAACGCTGCTTGAACACCGAATTTTCAGTTAAAGTTGATGTGATGGATGGTGGATGATATCCCATAAAGTGCCATAAAAATGGGGTCATTTTTGTTGCAATATGGAAGGAAGTGTTATACCACCATTCGGCGAGAGAGTAACCACTTGACCCATTGTGTTTGTTTATCGAGATAAAAAACAACGAAGATATCCTTCCAAACATTTATTTACTATCTTAGTTTTACCATTAGATTGAGGATGATTAGATGAGCTATGAGCTAATTGAGTACCCAAACAAAGAAAATATCCCGTCCAAGAATTTCCGGTAAAATGGGATCTGCGCTAAGAGCTCACAATAACCCACTTGGGCTTCCATGTAGCTTTTGAATTACGTCCATAAAATGTAGTAACTTAAGTTTGTACTTGCTTTAAATGGATGAGGTAAATATTACCAAAAGTGTGCATACTTGGTAAGTCTATCAACTACCACCTGATGACACCTTTCCTTCGGACTTAGGTAAACTTTGTGAAAAAAATCCATTGAAATCTCCTCCCAACGTTGACTTGGAATGGATAAAGGTTATAGAAGTCAGGGTCTTAATTGTCTCTTTATTAGTTTGAAGCAAACATTCCGCCACAAAATTTTGAATATCATATTTAAGGCCATCCCAAAAAAAATTCTTTCTTCACCCTGTGGTAAGTTTTTAAGAAATCCGAGTGTCCTCTAAAGGAGAAGTGTGCAATTCTAGAATAATATTTTGTTTTAGTTGGGAATTATTACAAAGATATAAGTATTTGTACCATAAGGAATCATTTTTCCAACTAAATGTATTAGGTATAATACTAAGGATCTTGCTGCCAAATTTTGAATATGAGTGTCCATATATCTTTGTCCTTCTTCCATTCTTATCTGCTTCGGTTATCCAATGCAGTTGAATAATAGAAATGGCACAAAGCAATGCTTCCACCTCTTCATTCTTTCTTGAGAGTGCATACACACCCAACAACATTAAGCTTTCCTTTTTTATGGAGTCTTTTGAAGTCATAACCCAACATCTTTGTCACCATTTTTGTTTCTCTTCGAAGATAGTCTTTGTTCCAAAAAAGTGTTTAATACTATCATGATCGGGTTTACCTTGAAGTGTCTTCCCATTAGGTAAGTTCTCCATTTCTTTAGTGCATACGGTATTGATAACATTTCTTCTCATAAATAGGTTTACGTAAATACTTTCCTTTGATTGGACGACTTTCAAAAGCAATGGGTCTTCCTTCTGCATTAAATAGCACGAATTCCATTTCACGAGGCATCACATTCGACAATAAAAGGAGTTTTGTGAAGTGCGGCGTAGCTAAGACCGATGCTAGGCACATTTCCTCTTTAAGATATTCGAAGTCCTTAGTTGCTTGATTCCATGAAAATTCATCTTTCTTCAATAATGTTGTTAAGTGCTTTGCTATTCTCCCATAATTCTTAACAAACTTGCGATAATACCCTATTAGCCGAGAAATCCTCGCAAGCATGGTTGTAGGGACTTTCCCATTCCTTAATGGCTTTAATTTTGTTAGGGTCTACTTTAACACCCTCATGAGATACACTATGACCTAGATATTCCACCTCTTGTACTCAAGAAGCATTTGGATGTTTTTGCATATAATTTTTTTCTCCTGCCAATAGTTTGAGCACTATCAACATTCCTTCATGATCCTTCAATACTGTTATAGATTAGTATATCATCAAAAAATACTAGCACAAATTTTCTAAGGGTGGGTTTGAGAATGGAATGCATCAACCCTTGAAATGTACAAGGTGCATTGGTAAGGCCAAAGGCATGAGTTCGAAGTCTGTTTTTGGAATATCTTCATTCTCCATTCTAATTTGATAAAGTATCTTGAACGAAGATCAACTTGGTAAAATAAATTGCTCCATAATTCATCCAATAATTCATCAATCACGGGAATGGGAAATTTGCAACAATAGTGAGCTTATTGAAGCTCCTATAATCCGGACACATTCACCATGATCCATCCTTCTTGTGTACCAATACTACGAGACGAGAGAAAGAGCTTTGACTAGGTTGAATTATACCGCCTCTAACATTTCTTGCAATCATACGTTCAATTTCTCTCTTTTGGAAGTAAGGATATCTATAAGGCACGATTTTTGGAGGAACCGCCTATAGAATAAAATGAATAGCATGATCGTGATCATGAATAGGTGGGATTCCTTTGGGAGTTTCAAACACCTTGGAATGATTGTCAAGACTTGTTGGAGATCTGAGAAATAGATGATTTTGATGTTGCAACTTCTAGTGAGCATAATTGTGCAATTACGCCCCGTTTTTCTTTCTTTAGAAGCTCATGACATTAGAGCTTATTATCTTTCCCATCTTCCGCAATACCCCGTAATTCGACTTCCTTTCATTCGAAAAAAAAATTCAAGAAAATTTCTTGAAAATTCAAAAACTATCGTCCCCAAGATTGTAACCATTGTACTCCTAGTACAACATCGGCACCTCCATAGGAATGGAAAGCATTGGACTAGTTAATACACATATTCCCCCATGGCTTGATATTATGGAATTTTCGAAGAAATTTATAGTTCTATTTGCAACCATTACTTGACATTCCGGGTGGTATAGGAAACAATTTAATTCCTTGGCTACCTTGTGAATGATATGGGTGTCGTTACACCATTTTTAGGTCATCTAACCTATTATCATTAGATGAACCCAAGTACACCATGTAATACCAATAATTTTACCTAAGTAGTGCTCACTATGTGGAAATAACTTAGTAAAACACCTTTATTAAGTTTTTTATGGTCTAAACAGGAAACCCCAAAAGGAAATAATAAACAAATCTATATTTGTTTATATTTCCTGGTCATATTTAACCTAAAACAAGGAAATCAATTAAATAAATCCTTATTTATTTGATTATTTCCTAGGAATAAGTTATTTAAATCCTTATTTAAATAATATTCCTAGTTAAATTTGACTAAATCATTTATAAATAATTAAATAAATCATTATTTATTTAATTATATTCCCACCATTTTCTTAAAATAATAAATAAATCATTTATTTATTTATTATTTATAAATAAAGGAATTGACCCAAGTCAAAAATCCTTTTCCCTCCAACAAATATAATAAAATATTCCTAAAGGGTGGTTCTAGAATTTGATTAATAATATTTTATTCATGCACCAAGTTCTAGATCGCCCTAATATTTTGTTATAAATAGAAGGGTTTTCCCCATCCATTAGTCACCTTTTCATTGTATTAGATCACTCTGGATCTATACTCTTGGTCTGACTTTGAGCCATTATCATTGTCACATTCTCCATCATTTGCTTTGTGAGCTCCCTTTGAGTTCTATGTTTGTCTGGGTTTCCTACACCAACAAGAGAGAGAAATTTTAGATCTAAAATGCTAAGGACTTTAAGAACCCATCCCATTGAGGAGAATTGGAAACACCTTTCTTTTTTTCCTCTCAGGTGCCCCTTTTTAATATAAAAATTCTTTCAAATATATTGTTCTTGTCTTGTCTATTGGATGCATGGAGCAACATTTTATTTTCACTGCTTAATGTCTTTTATGCTTAGATCTGGATTCGTGCAGCTTTATTTGGATCACCTAACTGTAGATTTAAAGATATTGACAGCCATAATTGATGTTAGGGCTATTTGTTATGCATAGCTAAAGTGGTCTTTTTCCGACGAAAGATTCATACTAACAATTGGTGACTCCACACGGGTTTTTTTTTGCGACCACTGTCGTCTTATATATTCCTACATATCCAGCTATTTCAGACCATAGGTTTTCTCTTCAGTTTTTTTTTTCCTATTTTTATGGTGTTTTTCACCTCTAAAACCCTTAAACATTAAAATTTTTAACTTCCGTGTGTTTCTGGCCCTATTGCGCAGGTGACAGACATCAGTCGCAACTGAGACGACAATTTTTTCTGAAATCTGCCACTGCGAGTGCTAGAAGTGTATGTCGCACTTTTTGGCCCAAAAAATACGTCCTGGAGCTTCAGGTAGTAGAAAATAGCCCAAAAACTGCGACCTGAGCGAAAAATAGGTCAAAAACTGCGACCTGGACTTTTTTCTGGAATTTTTCTGAAAATTTTATAGGTTTTGTCTGAACCTCTGTGAGGGTTGTCTGACCTCCGTCTTCACCCGTTTAGACCTATTTTACTCAAATAAGTGGGAATATAGCCCCCTAGGGCTTCAGTACCCTCCAATTTTTGTGGAAGAGTTTTAGCTGCTGTAAGTGTCTAAATTTTTAAAGTTTCAGCCATTTCTGATACCTCATCTTCAGATCCCTTTAAGATCAGCTACTTTTCCTTTCAAATCACCTCATATAGTTTTGTTTGGGTTTGCGTCTAGGGTCACCTCCTTGTCCCTTCTACCTTTAGTTGATTCCCCCCTTTGTTGCAGCAACCTTGCCTCTGCCTCTTTGTTGTTTTCTACACCTCTTTTCAGCAGATTTCTCCTTTAGATCCCTGTCCCTCCCGACCTTAGATCTATTGGCCTCTTCTTAGTGTGTTTTGATTAGATTTTTTCCCTCTTTTAGACTAGTTTTGAGAGACCCGCCTTCTTGGGTTAGATCGATGCATTGTTAGCTGTTAATTTTCTTTTATTTCAACCTTATTTACTGTTCTCTGTAGATTTATTTTCAGTTAAGCAACACACTTTTTCTTTTACTCTCAAAACGTCTGGGTTTAAAAATTAAAATTAACACACGCCACACACTGACCCTAAGTGAAGAAGAGCCTAGTTAACACCGCCTGGAAAAGACTTTAAAATCAATTGACACTGCACCTCTCTGCCCTTGTTTCGACATTGACCTCTCTTGATTCTGCACCTCCCTGCCTTTGTCGGTTTTTATTCTTCCCTTTGCGCTGTCATCTTTGCACCCCCAAGGCGTATATCCCGAAGACTTCTTGGCCTTCACCCTCAGTTTCCGGTTGGTCGACCTACTCCTTCGCACTGTCTTCGAGTTAGTCCCCCTTCGAGTTTGCACTTCGACTCCTCTTCTGATTCTTTGGGTTCCCCCCCTACTTCTGGTTCTCTCCCTGTTACCTTCACCATGTTTGGTCTAGGGCCTAACGATAGCGGCATCCTCGGCCATAATGCTGGGAATGTTACTAGCAGAACTGCCACGGGAACTACCTCGACTGCTCCCTTGCTCCCCTTCATGGCAGGCCTTAGTCTCCCCGATTTCAATCAGTTGATCAATGATCCTATCCACCACGATGTTAGTTGGCCTGCTATGCCAACCAAGCTCCCCTCCGACATTCCAAAGTTCGAAGGCCTTGCTGGAGAGGATCCCTCCAACCATATCCGATCTTTCCACATGTGGTGTTCATCCCATTCCATTATTGATGATTCCATCCGTCTTATATTGTTTCAATGCATGCTTACAGGCGAAGCTTCTAAGTGGTATGTTGATCAGCGCACTTCCTCTCATACCACCTTTGCGACTCTTGCCCGAGATTTTTTATCTTACTTCCAGCTTCCCCTTCGTTATGACACTGGTATCGAACTTTTGACTTCTTTCTGTTAATCATCTATGACCTGCTTATCCGATCATGTCCAGGAATGGTGGAGAAGAAAGAACCTATGTCAATCTCCTACCTTCGAAGACCATTTCTACAGGGACTAATTCCTTAGATCTCTATTTCCCCCTATCGGAAAAGATGTTGCATTGCATTTTCCTCAAACCGAAGAAGTTGCCCTCCAAATGGCATTAAAATATGACCTGATGTACGCTCAGACGGGTTATGTTTATACTGTTCTACCTGATCTCCCCATACCCGGTGATGCCAATGCAGCAGAGGCACCTCATGCCGCCAACGGTAACGTTGGAGCTATCTCTCATACATACGCCCAACCTCCCATGGCTTATGGTTTTCCTGGGAGGGGAGGCATCACCTCCCGCACTTTTTCCCCTCCCGGTAGCAGTTCTCTAGGATATGGCATGCCCCATCTTTTTTCCCAACCTCCTACTTACCACACTATTTCCAAACCCCCTTATTATCCGTCTCCACAACTTGGTGCTCCAGCTCCTCCAACATTAGCACCTCCACCTCCCTTTCCTTCTCAACCCCCGCAACCGCAGTCACCGCCCCCGCAAGAGCAGGTGGATGCACAGTAGGGATTTGTGGCTACCCAACCACCTGATGGAAGGCGACCTCTCAACCTTCCCCTTCTGGCTCCTTCGATTACCATATTCTCATGATGAACTTTGATCAACCTTTACCTGTCGACCTTAACCTTCAAACTCGGTCTCGTCAGTACCCCAAGCCTCACGCTCCGTCTGTCCTCGAGTCACCTTCTTTAGGTTCTACAGAGCCTCTTTCGACATCTAATGGTCCCTTGCATATCCCTTAGCCCAAAGTTGAGGTTCATACCAAGATTCCTAAGGGCCCATTACGCTGAAATGCTGCTTCTGGTCAAGCTGCTCATTCGTATAGCATAGTAGATGATTTGGCGCAATCTCCTGCTGCCATTTCAACACTGGAACTCCTCCAGTCGTGTCCTTCTCAAAAGAAGGCTCTACTATCTGCCATGGGCGCTGTAGATCCTGTTGATGACCAATTGATTGTTTTCGACGCCCATCATTCAGAACATCCTCCCCTTCCTGCTTTCGTAGCTTTCCAAATCCCAATCAAAATCTGGAATTCTCACGTTTCTCAGTGTATTATTGATGAGGGGGCATCCAAATTTGTGATGTCTGCTTCGGTTTGGAAACAACTCAGATCTTTTGAGCTGGCCCCTTCCACAATCACCCTTTGTGCATGGGACGACCATGCCTCCTAGCCCATTGGCCTATTCCGTAATTGTCCTATCACTCTTGCGGGCAAGAATGTTTGTGTTAACGTTGAAGTCATCGATGCCCCTCTTGATTATAACATTCTTTTGGGGCGTAGCTACACTTATGCCATGTCTGCTGTCCCATCTGTGGTCCACCGCAAGATGTTTTTCCATCATAATGGAAAGATAGTCACCATTGACTAGTTGACATATCATGAGCCAAAATCTGAGACCTCCCCTGAGTCGACCATCTCTTCTGTAGCCAATAAGCAAACTGTCGATTCTTTGACCAATGTCTCCCATGGCGTCTACAAAGACTCCTCCTTTCTTGGAACTTTCCCTGGTATTCCTCCTCCCCCTGTCTCTAATCCCATCTTAGCGAATGTTTGCATGATGCAATCGTCTCGGGTTGACCTTAAACAACCCGCTTTGGCTAGTCAGCAACCTCAACCTCAACCTCGCCTGCCGCAACTTGCTCCTAGTCCTTTGCCTCAGCCAGCCAAACCTCTTCCTTCTGGCCCTTCTCCTACAGCTGGTACCCATGAGCCCCTCTATCCTCCTGGGTCAGTTCCACCAGGTCTCAACCATCTTGGAGTCGTCCCTCCTAGCCATTACCCCACTGGTCAGATACCTTTCCTTGCTCCCCCTCCCGGAGTCTATTAGGTTCCCATCATGGCCACCCTCTCCCTCCCCAATTTGACCCTGAGCATACCCGTCTGGTACCTTGACCCTCCAGCCACTACCCCGCCTGGTCAACCAAAAACTTATCTTGCTTTGACCCTAGTTCAACCGGTCCCCATGACTTCTCCCGCTGCAACAGTGCCTCAGTCACCTCAACAGGAACCACCTCTTGTTGCGATCACTTTGGGTAAGAATGGAAAAGCTCATAGGGGGGCATCAAAGGACAAGGCTGCCCCGACAAACCCTGCCCCTCCTTGACCTCCAAAGCATACCATCCAATTTGCTTTGTGTGATGTTGTTGATCACGCCACCCATACCTGTCCTGAATTGCCTCATCTCAAGCCCATGGTTAATGTCGCGTTCCCTGAGTCCACGCTCCTGGAAGCCTTTGTTCCTTCCGCGACCACGGCCAAGAACCCCAAGACTATTCACACCAACCACCCCTATGCTTTGTGTGATCTCCATGGCCATTACACCCACCTTTGTACCTGCCTCAAGGACTTCCGTACCTCTCTAGCCGCAGTCCGCCAATTCGAGGCCAAGCGTAACGAGTTCACCTCTCCCCTATTTGCGCGTTTCGCTTCGGCAGAACTAATAGACATGACGGCTCCCATTGAAATTCCCCCTCTTGATGTCAAGATGACAGAGCCTTCTTCCACCATATTTTACCTATCATCATCCTTGAGACCCTTGGGGAACATTCCCTCTGAATCCTCCCCTGTTTTTTCGCTTGACCTTCCTTCAGCGATCACCCTGGGCTCAACATCGATAGATCCTTTATCTGCTTACTCTTCTGTCACCCCTTGTGACGATGCACATGTGAACCTCTCTTCTCATGATGATGAATCAAGTAGCTTCGCCACGTCAGGTGGTCTTTCTTCCACCAGTCACCCCATCTTCTATCACGATGACGAAATTATGGAAAAAATCCCCACCCCTGACTTTATCTATTCCCCCTTACATCGAACCCATGCGTTCGCACCACATACACCTCGTGGCCATGACATTGAAACCCCATGTTTGGGTAAGGGGGCACCCATATTTGAGAGACTAGCAGAAGAAATTCTCCACAACTCTCCTAGTGTATCTAGTCATGTCGACTTTAGTACCACTATTCTTCCACATTTAGACGAACCTCTAGCGTCCCATATCACTTCAGATCACTCTAGGGATGATATGCCTTATCATTCCTTCATCTTACATCAGCAACCCAGTCTCTTAGACATTGTTGTTGACCAACCTATGGGTTTTCTAGGAGAGCATCAGTTCATTATCTCCAAATCCTCTCTTTGGGATAGTGACACCAGGTATGCCAACCCGAAAACTTAAAATCCATTTGATTCATATATGCAATACTAAAAGAGATTGGTAATCCTCCATTTCCTTTCTCATACTGCATAACCATAAAGAAAACAAATGGCGCACCACATCATTAAAATGTGTTTAGATTCCCCTTTATACATTTTGGCATGACCACAACATGCTTGGGGGCACCTATGCCCCTCAACCATAACCCTCCTCACTTATAACACTTTTCCTTGGGGCACCGCTTTGCCTCCATATTCATTCTTGTTCGTGTCGATTTCCGTCATGAGATACCATTTTGTACTCATGTTTTTATAGTCCCCTTTGGATCTTCCCCCATTTCATCATCATCATTAGTGTCCGTCTGTTAGTCGCTCTACTATTTTCTCTCGTGCCCTAGTTGGGGATCCCTTATTGCCTCACCTATGGCGAACCTCCTTCTGTCAACATCAGCTCATTTAATCCAGAAACCAGGTCTAGAGGGCGGTGTACCTTGCTTCGAGCTCCTTTCAGCATGATCGTGATCCGTATACTTGATGGTCCAGTGATGCAGCAACAACTATTGGTGATTCCCGGGTGTGTGTGAGATGACTCAACCCTCATGAGGGGGTGGCCCTGCAGGTAGCCCCCCACATGCCTGGATGACTTATTAATTTTAGCCTTTGATGCAGCTCCTTACATTTGATGATGTCGGCCTCAGCCGCTTGCAACGCCTTTTCGATTTGCATGTATCATTCAGATTTTGCGAGCCCTTCCCCGTGCATAGGGGGCATTTGGGTTGTATTTGTATCTCATGTACTAAAATATTAGTGTATAAGTCCTGGTTGTTATTCCGAGCACAAAATGTATGTGGGATTCATCATTCTATTTTTCTGGCTCGTATTTATGCCAACATGTACTTTATAGTTCGGTTCCTTGTTTACCAGACATACTATTCTTTTGTACTTTGTCTCGGCGGACATAGGTATGCCTCCCCCACTGCCTTTAGCACAGGTACCACTTCATAAACTAGAGACTTGCTGCACCTGTAAGTCTCGTCTCCTCAGGGTCTAGTCCTTTATCACATTAGACTACCTTACATTTCTCTCTCTGACTTCCCTCTTGATGTCTAGTGATTGAGTTCTTACAACGTACTTTGGTCATAATTCATTCCTACAAATGCTCGATGTCAAAATCACAAAGCATATTCATTTTTCATTATCTAACCTATTATCATTAGATGAACCCAAGTACAACATGTAAGACCAATTTTACCCTACGTAAAATTGCTCTCACTATGTGAAATAACTTAGTAAAACACCTTTATTAAGTTGTTTATGGTCTAAACAGGAAACCTCAAAAGGAAATAATAAACAAATCTATATTTGTTTATATTTCCCCGGTCATATTTAATCCAAAACAAGGAAATCAATTAAATAAATCCTTATTTATTTGATTATTTCCTAGGAATAAGTTATTTAATCTTTATTTAAATAATATTCCTAGTTAAATTTGACCAAATCATTTATAAATAATTAAATAAATCATTATTTATTTAATTATCACCAATTTCTTAAAATAATAATATATTATTTATCTATTATTTATAAATAAATGAATTGACCCAAGTCAAAAATCATTTTCCCTCCAACAAATATAATAAAATATTCCTAAAAGGTGGTTCTATAATTTGATTAATAATATTTTATACATGCACCAAGTTCCAGACTGCCCTAATATTTTCTTATAAATAGAAGGGTTTTCCCATTCATTAGTCACCTTTTCATTGTATTAGATCATTCTGGTTCTATACTCTTAGTCTGACTTTGATCCATTATCATTGTCACATTCTCCATCATTCGCTTTGTGAGATCCCTTTAAATTCTATGTTTGTCTAGGTTTCCTACACTAACAAGAGAGAGAAATTTTAGATCTGAAATGCTGAGGACTTTAAAGAACCCATCCCATTGAGGAGAATTGGAAACACCTTTCTTGTTTTCCTCTCAGGTGCCCCTTTTTAATATAAAAATTCTTTCAAATATATTGTTCTTGTACTGTCTATTGGATGCATGGAGCAACATTTTATTTTCACTGCTTAATGTCTTTTATGCTTAGATCTGGATTCGTGCAGCTTTATTTGGATCACCTAACTACAGATTTAAAGATATTGGCAGCCATAATTGATGTTAGGGCTATTTTTTATACATAGCTAAAGTGGTCTTTTCCGACAAAAGATTCATACTAACACCCACTATGAAAATCCCACCCCGAGATTAGTTTTAAACACTATCCTTAGTGTATTTTAAATCCCGCACTTATTTAACTTTTCATTGTATATTTTATTAACCTACATTATGTATTAACTTCCCTTATACAAACCTTAAACCCATATTTAATTAATTCCCTTTATATATATTATCCTAACCCCTTATATTTTTATAACCTATACTTTATTTTCCCGTTTGATATATTTGGGCCTCACTATAACACGCCTATCGAAAAGTCCAAACCCCATGTAAATAACCCTTTGTATATCACATAAATCCAACATTGACTTTAAACCTGGGCCCCACGCCTTTGAAATCCCCGACGGTTCCTGCTATTTTCCAACCATCAAATCTTAATTGATCAGATCTAATTTGATAAACCTTATCACATCCCCGATCACTCGAAAATTTAACCACCACGAGGCCTTGTGAAATGAGCATTTCACACCGGCTCCCTTGCTACGTGGCAATATTTCATTGTGTCACATCTTCGAAGTGTAACTTACTGACCGCTTTTGCACGATGTGAAAACCACTCAACTATATTTCTAACCGTTGCGAAAAACCGTCCACCTTACCATTTGAATTGACCCACGCATTAATGTTTAACCATTGTTGGTTAAAAACGCATAAAGCGCATTTTTCATTCTTTAATCATTATTGCATTATAGTTTGCATACGGTATTTGTCGACTATATTCGAGCTAACGGCGGTGCCAACCTATTATCGAAGCTAATTCAACCAAAATTGTAGTGCTTCACTCCGAGCTTAACGCAAAACTGATTTGAAGTAGTATAAAGACCCACGAAGCTTATGAAAGCTTCCACTTACCCTTGAAAACCCTTCTTCATACCAAAGCTTCATTATCCGGGTATTCCGGAAGAGCCAAGGCCATTTTTTAAGCTAAAAGAAAGTAATTCAATCATGTGAACCACTTTAAGAGCTTAGCAAACCATAGAAAAGCCGATCAGCCTATTTAAAAACCTTTTCTACGACTATGATAATATTTTCACAATATTTTGTGGGGCACGAGACTATTTTTTCACAGTAATATTTGATAAATTGGTTTCCCAAACCCTTCTACGGTGTAAATATCTTCCAGGGTGCTCTAAACACAGACCTATTTTTCTAAGTCAAAAAGAGTAATCGATTGATTAAAATTAATAAATATGGCTTCTCAAAGCATTGTATCAATTAATCCCCTACAACCTCGATTGTAGATGTGGAACACACTCCCTTAGAAGACAAAGACTTTAAAAATTAGTGACCACATCCCAGAGTTTAACCTTCTTGAGCTCCACTACTAGAGCCATGACAAATCAATTGACAAGTTGATGAGGATTTCATTTAGGAGTCTAATTTACCTAATGTTGTCCCATAGACATTCCGGTGTCCAAAGGTGATTAAAATTTATGAAACTTGTTATTTCCTTTGATCAAAGATCCATTATAACCCTTTGGTAAATAAATTATGTTCACTATCACGGTTGAATCAATTAATTGGGCACCAAATCTAGTCTAAGCCGAGATGGAACCCCTTTGTCTACGAGAACCTCTGAGTTGTATCTGAATCTAGACTTTGAGAAAGGTTCTAAATATTCGGACATTCATTCCCTCATAGGTGAGACTCCCAGAACCCGACCCTCCGCCTCTAACATACATATTTTCTTGGGCACATGTGGAACATATCATTAGCATGTATCCTTTGATACGAGTTAATTTCCATGATGACATGTTGATGCTTGAATATGGATTTCTGTCTCTTTCATACCGTTGACTATCACACTACCGTCAATTCTTAAATATACTTCTTGTTAAATTCATAACGTATTAGTCAATACCTGTTCGTTCTCCTTTCAACCTCTCGTCGCCATTTCACCTGTTTTTACTCTCAACCTAAGTTGTATCCTTTGGAAATTGGATGTTTTAGGTAATCCACTTAATCGATAATATTTTGGACTCCATTAATCGAAAGGGCTATAAACAGTCTTACCTGCAGGCTTCGTGACTCTTTCATCATCAATTGTCAACTTATCTTTGAGAAGCAACATTCAACCAAAATTAGGTAGGAAATTAAAAAGGTTGTGCGATTATCGAGAACAAAGTAGGGCGGAAGATTGGTCCTCTATCATAATCACACAAATATTAGGGTATATGGATCTAATATTTTTCCATATGGTACGCAATAGCTACCAATGAGGTTATTTCCATATGAATATATTAGGCAGATCCTTAACTACGATGCAATAAATTTCTTGTGACGAAAAAAGAATAAAGTTTAAGATATAAAAATCGAGGTTAGTCCTTTTATTGCTAACAGTGAAATCCAGGTCTTGAAGAAAAAAATATTTTAGTTAATTTGATTGAGTTTTATGGTATTATGATCCTTTAGGAATAATAAGAAAATTAAAATTAAAATGTAATAGCATATTATGTACATGAATCTAAGCCAAACATTAGAAGTATTCCAATCAGTATAAATAGTTGGAGAACACTTTAAAGAGCGGCCAAGGTGGTACTAGTTACATATTGTAGACTCATTCCTGAAGATGAGAACTCCAGAAAGAAAGGATGCCTCAGCCATGAGACTACACCGAAACAAAATTTAAGCGATGTATAGGAAGAAGCCAAAATTAAATCCTGTAAATGAAGAAGTGGAAACTATTGAAATAATTGACACGAATACGAGTGGTAAAGAATAATGCACCCCTTGCGGTTTAAAAAAACTCACAAACCTTAAACATCAACCTGGGTAGAAACAACATTGTGGAAGTGTCTTCATCCGGTAAGCTAGCGAGAGAAAGATCGGACATATGCAATACAAAATAAAAATATCAGAAAGTAGACCAAATGTATATGCAATCTGAAATGATCACCTCAAGCTAAAGCAAATTCTTCACGTTTATTCTAGAATGAAGAATTATATGAGCTATACAACCAATAGTCAAACATCCTAAGTCATCATTAGATTATAAAAAGAAAATACTATGAAGTTCAAGAAAAAGATCTTCATCCTATAGACCGAATGAGAATTTTACAAGAAAACTGGAGTGGAAATGTTGTATTCTACCATAGAAAAACAAAGCCATGAGTGTACGGAAAGCAGCTACTCTAGGGAACATGGAAGATAAATAAAATTAGAAAAGGCATCCTCCTGGGATAAGGATAACGAATGAAATCTCTGGAGAAGATTTGATTATTGAAGTAGGATGATCCAACAAATGTCAAAGTTGCGGATGAACTCACTAAATAAGAAGAATGCGGTATTCTTTGCATTAAAGCAACTAAAGCGCCTCCTCTTGAACATCACATTAAAGGTATTAGAAAATGAAAGGAAAAAATTGAGATGATGAACATCATTCTTGATTAACTACCCAACTAAAAGAAATGGAAAATGAGATGGACAAGTTAGTCTGGAAGAAAAACCCTTATCGAGGAAAGAAGTCCCTATCACTTGTTATTCCTGTAGTCACTATTGTTGTTCCTTCAAGCATAGCGAAGTCATTGGCCCCTTCATTTCCAATAGCTAGAGCACTTCACATTCCATCATAAACTTCTTCGGCAACGAAGTCACCTATAACAACAACGCCATAGCCTCTTGATGAAGCAAGTAACTAGTAAAAACAATGCGAAATATCCATTGAAGAAAAATATGAAATCAAAACAAGAAACAATGAAAAGTCAGAGATGATGAGAAGAAACTAGTTGAGAATATACAACAATGATACGAGAACAAATAGGTTGACAAAGAAATTGAAGAAATTAGAAAAATATTTAACATTTGAAATAACCAATGGCACAAGCCAAGTAGTAGCTATGGGCCAATATCATTATATCTGTCAATGATATTTTTCCATCCATTCGGAGTCATTTATGAACAAAAATATTTAATCAAGCGGCAGGTGAAGCCATCCAAAAATCAAGAAGGAAGAACTTGTTAGAATCCGAGGAAAGAGGCTAATGAAATCATTAAGTTCTTAATTCCAAGAATAGCGAATTAGAAGAATTGGAATTAGTGACAAAGCGAGATATAATTCTTGAAGTTAGGAAGGTGATTTGAGAACTTAATGATACGGCTAGAAGAAAAGTGTCGAGAACATGGAGCTTGGCATAACTAGATTCATGATGAAGTTTAATATTATGAGGCAGAAAGGCTTTCCAAATCCTTCCCAGTTGCAAATGACGAGTTGATGAAACAAGAATACTATGATAAAGAAAATCGAGAGAAGTGGCTAAGGAACAAGCAAACAATTCAACCATGCAAGGAATTCTAACGGGGAAAGTACTAGAGTTTGAGAATGCACCCACCTCTGACATGAGGTAAAACATTTATTCATCAACAAACCTACTTTTTTCAAAGTATATAGAGAAGGATGGTAAAAATCAAATTCTTAGAAGCCAGAAGCATGGGATAAATTGGCCGATTTATTGTGAAGGTAAAATAGTAAATAGAGAAGTCAAAGTTTAAAGTGAAAAAATAACAATGATAGTCAAAGAGTATCGAGTTAAGTATATCAGTCAGAAAAATAAGTTAAAGTCAAAATATAAATGATAAATCGAGTGAAAAGCTACAAATGTAAAGGACACTCAGCCCTTTCAAAACTGACCTTCGTTGAGCAACAGCTTGAGAGACAAATTAGCAAAAGATCAAAAGACAATAGCAATTCAACAAAAAGCGAGGATAACACCTTCAGTTAGATAGAGCATCACTATTTGTATGAAGATATTTATTATTCCTTGAATAAATCCTAATTTTTTTTAGGATATTTTGTAAGAGTTTTTATAAATACTTCACATTTTAAAGTATTGAGTGTGGATTGCTGGATTGCTAAACACTTCTATAGATGTATTGAGTACTGAACTTGAGGAGGGTTCTTTGTACCATTTTCAAGTCGTTAGACTAGATTGAGGTAATAAAGATATTATATTATAGGATTCATGTGTTGGGCCACTTGATGAAAGAGTACTACTCAATTGTTATTTGTTTTTATTTGGTTTCACATACCTGCATTTTTTTAAATCTAAATGTATAACTTGAGGAATATTATTTAGATCATGTTTTAAAACACTACTGCCTTGAGCTTTGTTATTTCATTTTTTTAATGTTTTCTAATGATATCCAGTTACATGGAATTCTTAATTTCACCATAGTTTCGATCTGACCTCTATCATTTCCCTCATTATTAGGGATCTTAGAATCCTTAATTGAGCTCTCATCTACGATTGAAACCATTTCACCATTAGCCCTAAGGATCTAAAGTTACTCACTCTATCTTGCCACAACAGACACTTCCTTTTAGAACCTTAATTCCTCTCGACATCTTGACACTTTGACTCCATTAGCCCAATGGAATTTAGACCTACATCTATCCATCACGAACCAGTGATTCCACCACCAAACCAAACCCAAAATCAAAATCCCAAGTAATCTTACATAACTAGCCTAAAATCAACTAAAATCAACAAAAGTTAAATCATATAGAGAGAGCCCTCTCTAAGCATTAGGAAAGGCTAGATCCTAAGGCTTAAAAAGTAGGTTTGTGGCTACCTCTAATATTCTTTAAACCAAAATATAAACAACCCTTGAGAATTATTGGAGTGATAACAATTTTAATTCTCACTTTCTATATTTTAACTCACCCATTAAATAAAGTACCCCACATTGTACTTTATTTCTAAACTCACTTTTTCTACTTTATAATTTAACATTGACTTTACCACTTATAAAGTCAATTTCACTTTATAAATTCATACATAGGGAAAATAATTATTTTGGACATTTTTCCCTAGTTAGAGACTAAGCTATATTTGAAACGCACTTGTCCAATGTACATTAAAAAAAACATTCGCTCTTACCAAGGAAAGTACGTTTCTCACCACACCCATATTGTCCCTCGAGTGGACATGCTTGCCACTTGGAAAGTACTTCGTGAGAAAATTAACCACCTTCTCATTTGTCGATATATAATCAACTTCATTGACCCATGCGAGACATAGTCCACGATGAAATAATATACGATGTCAATGTGTTTTGACTTGTCATGAAACACTAGATTATCCATGAGTTTAATGCAACTCTAATTATCACGAGTGAATAATTGTCGGTCTAAACTACGATCAAATATGCCATAAAAAAAACTTGCAAATCCAAATGGCCCCAAAAATATCATGACTAGCGACCATATACTCACCCTCGAGAAGAGCTCAACGAAGCTGGCTACTTCTTTCGGCCGAACCAAGACACAATTTCCGAACCCAATGCAGGAGGCTTAACACCTACTGAAGTGCTTTTCTGTGCGGAAGGACACCTACAATGGTGAATCTGTATTGCACTGCTAACCTCCTCCCATACCTCGCCTATAGTCCATACCATAATCAATAGTGCCCTACACATAGCGAATAATGTTCTGTTGCAGCTACCGATTACTACATCCTAGTCTCAACCATAAACTAGCTAATGTGTATGTCCAATCTAAAACATATATCTAGCCTAGTGATGACCACATACATCAAGGACCCAATAAGCTATCTATACAATGTGGGATCCACCAAACTAGAATATGAAGCATGAAGCTTCTTCCGGTTGGTGATCATAGCTATAGACATGGGTCTGATGCTTCGCATGCTCTGGAATCTTCTCAACACATCCACAACATAATGCCTACTTGCCTAGAAAGATATGCCCCTCCTCCTACAACACCTCAAACCCTAAGAAAAATAATGCATCTGGCCCAATGCCCTTCATCTTGAACTCCATAGCAAGATCCTCCTTGCATACCACTAATCAGTCTCTTTGCCCTAGTAATGAAAAATTCATAAACATATAGCACAAGAATGAGTGGATCATCCCCTACTAATAATGTATTATAGGTTTGGATACTGCATCACTCTTCATGAGAAACCCATCTATTGCAAGTACTCAATCCTAAAATACCGAAGCTCTCGGTGCTTTCTTAATTCAGCAGAGTTCTTGCCTCAGCCCGGCATGCATGGGTCTCCTGCCCAAGTACCTCAAATCCTTGTGGCTACTCAACATAAACCTCCTCCTCTATATCTTTGTTCAAAAATGCGGTCTTCACATCCATGTGAGTGGATCTACTCAACCCATTTTGTAGGAAATATAAATAAGGGATAGGATAGAAGTGTGCTTTTGAGCTACGAGAGGCGAAGGTCTCATCATAGTCGACTCCCTCTATCTATGAGAACCCTCTAGCCACTAAACCTCTCCTTGAACTTCTTAATGCCACCCATCCCACAACATTCTTGATCTTGCAAAGCTCCACTGGAAGTCACAAGCCCCGACTTGCCCTTAGGCCTAGGAACCACCTCCCAGGACAATGTTCTTTTGCTATGACTAGAGGAAGCATAATCCTCCACCACAGCCTCTATACATGCCTCTCTATATGGAAGCCTCACTGCATAGCTAGTAGAAGCTCGGAAGTAAAGCCATGTTGGTAGCCTTGGCTACATAATTGAAAAACCACTCGGAGTGGCACACTCTTCCTATTCACCCCTCTTCGAGAGACCAATAAACTCTACTTCCTTCGAGGTGTCTTGAAGCCACTTGAGCCTCCTCTTCCCTCGAAGAAGCTTCCCATGGGGAACCTCATCACCTCTTCCCCCCGGTTTGATGTGCACGAGAGGTCTTCACAACTAACCATGGTGTGCATATACAAGCACACATTCCTCGAAGAACCTATACCTACACTGTGCATGTGTTAGCTGAAGTGCCATGTGATATATGTACTAGTGGACTCCCTAAAGCGATGCTTGGTGAAATCGCCACTCATGCCCAGATTTCAATGATATTCGAAGTACCTCTGTGTACCATTCGATCAGAACCGCAAGTGTTTGCTCCCGAACACGACCTACTGCTTTGAGGTAAAAGCCTGCGACTCTCTCTCATCATACTCTTGTGATCTCTAACTAGATCCTCTCCTCCTCAAACTTGAAATCCTTCCTAATCACCACTCTGTTTAGAAGGAATGAAGATCCAGATAGGTGTTCAACATATCGTTGTATGGCAAGTAAATATACCCTTCTCTTCCATGGGTTCCAAATTCACCCCTATGCTCCTTGGGAAAATAATAATATGGGAGACATCCAAAGATATGAAGATGTCCCAAATGACGCTTCTATCAATGAAAGCCTCCTCCATAGTCATATTCCCCAATAATTTTGTGAGGACTCTTTTTTTGAAGATAAAAAATAGTATTGCGAGACCTCAACCCACAAAAATAAAGGCAACCCATGATCACTCTAGCGACCCCAACAATAGCTCTATTATTCCTTTCGGACATCCCATTATTCTAGGAGTTGTAACTATGTTAGTGTGTTTGGTGCACGCATGTATGAAATCTCACCAACTTAAGGGGTGTGTTTTAACGACTTAATTTATTGGTCACGAGCAAATAAAAAAAGAAGTGAGTCAAGCAAGTTAGTGGAACAAGCTAGAATCATAAACATACTAGATAGAAATATCATGCATATATAAACTAAAACTAAACTAAAACTAAAACAAATAAAAAAAAGCTGCGAATAGATTCAAACAACGCAATAATCCAAACGGTGGCTCTTCGGCCCTCTTATTTTATGCTTGTAGGAAATGAGGATGAAAATTTAACCCTCTTGCCAAAGGGCCCTTAAAACATGGGTTATAATTCCCGATGGAAGGATGTTTTTACTTCAAGATACCTCGGTGCAAAGTATACCTTTCTCTATTATGGTGTGGTGAACTTGTTAGATGGCCAAAAATTGAGTCCCCTCGTAACTGGATCACACCTTTCTTTGGTATTGCTTGGGAAATCTCTGGACAGACATAACAATGTGTTCTCAAGTTCTTCATCTCATGGTGGCCTTATGAGAGGAATTCAAATCCTCCTTCCCTCTTTTGGTACATTGTGGATGGATTTACCCAAGAGAGGGGGACTAGATTCCTTTGTGTACCCTACAAATATTCCTTTGTACGCTCCCTTGATGTCTAAGGAGGATTTGGTGGCTATCCTTAGGCAAATTCAAGTGAGGAATCATTGTCTTAGAGTGTACTTTTGTGGTCTCGGAAAGCGACTTTCGCCCCTCCGAGGATAGCACGCATTTTAGGGTCAAAAGGCATGCAAGGGGCGCTCTTCACGAAGCATTATGCACACAAAAGCATTTATGACTTGCTAAAATTTGATTTTTCCTTAGACCTTATAGATTTTTCAATGCTTTCGAGGATTCTCTAATGCTCTTTCGTACTGCAAATCATATTTTTCTTGACATTAAATAATTTACGGTCTTTACCTTGTACGATTTTCCGGTGTTAACGAGTTTTCGCCCCTAATGTGTGAGGCTTAGGAAGAAGCTGTATAGCGAGAATCACAATATATTTTATATCTATATATTATGCATAGAGAGAGAACTCGCGTGAAGCTCGGAATGGAAACACTCCTACTGGTTGGTTCGAAGAATGGCCATGTCCTATGGGACCCCTATAAGAAAATATAATACAATATATATACAAATTTTCTATGAGGCGGGAATGTACAGCCATGCTGGTCGATCGTTTGTGGTTACGTTAAACAAATGTGTTACTGACAAATATATGTTACGTACGTATTTAATAATATGGTAGTGATCTGGTGGATGCGACGTTAAGCTGCTTGGCCGCCCTCGAAAGGCATTTTATTTGACAATAGTGTGGAATTTGGTACCCATATGCATAAAATTGGTGCATGACATATAACTGCACATTGTATACATAGGTGGGCTTGGGACCTTCATTGTCTAAGCATTGTTGAAGAGACGCTTGTCGAAGGCATATGTGTTCGATCAAATTTGATCATAGTAGCAATAGGTTGTATGGTACGATACCATCTTGACACATGAAAGACTATTTTTTTGTAGTCAAATTTTAGGAGGATCGATGACATACAGCGAAAATGATGTGCTCCCATAGTCACTGCTACTAGGGATGCCATTTTATGGTGAGGGGTAATCCAAGGTACCACTTCCCTTTATATGGAAAATAGGTGTTTGAAGTCGACAAGGAAGCCTCAACCAAAAAAAGTCCATTTCGAAATGAGGGAGGTCGAGACGTGGATGTGATGACCCAACATAGGCATGTTAGGTGAGGGTGAGCTTGAAAATGCGATGATAGGGATTCGGTGGCCAAAGGTCGGAGTGTATTAAGTAGCTTGGTAGAAAGCTGAGTCATAGATATTTTTTATGGGGAAATCCTACGGGTCGATCGGACTTCCGAGGGTGGGTAAGAAATGGCTATGAATGTTATAGTGGCTTGTGTGTGTGGGTGATACTTGCCTCATTTGAGGGGTGTTCCGGGGGGCTACGTTTCCATGGTAGAAAAGATGGATGAGAGGGTGGGGGACATAGTGCACCATTTGTGGTCTTTGTACACTTACCCAAAAGAATAAAATAACGGGGTTTGGTTTGTACAAAACACATAGACAGTGCTAAAACATGACGGCGTTTCGTTCACGCAGATGTTGTACAGTAAGGTGTTTCTTTGAGGGGTGGGGGCCCACGGTGATTGTTCTGTCAATGTGTGGGGCTCATGAAGTGGATGAAAAGAAAGTATCGCCCGAGATGGCACTATCGTTTGGTGGAGGTATGGTGGGCCAAATGCGAGGCGTGGTTGTGTTCTTTTTTGATCTACTTATACAACACTGGTCATCGGGGAAGGGGTTTTTACTTTGTATGGTAAAACTTGACCTTATCCATGGTGGATGGTTGGGCATGAGGTGCTTCTCGGACTAAAGTGGTATGGCCATGGCGTCGCTTTGCTATGATATATAGGTCTACATGTGGGTGACGAGACGCCATGAAAGGCTCTACCAACCAACAAGGATGTTTTATCATGTGTAGGGTGAGGTGATGATAAACATGGTTAGATACGAATCGAAACTCTATGGTTGATTTTTAATGGAGAAATGATGTCGGGATATGCGGGATTTTTTACTAGGGACTGTATCATGCTTGTAGAATGATACTGCTCTAGGGAACTTTTAGTGGATGGAGTTGTGAATGGTTTGCAAGCTTTTCCTACAAAAATAACTACCTCCAGAAGTGAGAAGCATCTTCCTTATCAAATATTATTGAAAGTCATGAGATTTTAAAAGGAAGATGAGAGAGAGCTACTGCCTGTAGCCTTTAGATGGGAGTAGTGAATGTGTGGTATCACCTCTATTCTTCATGGAGTCTTGATCATAGTACATCTTATGGTTCGGAGAATGGACCTTCTGATCTCTCGTTATAGTTCTCCCAATTTTTTGAAAAGGGTGATATATAAGTGAATATGGCCCTAATTCAATTCATTTGTGCTTCGTTGAGTTCTTGAGAGGTCATAGGCTTTTGCGTATCAATTATTTTCGTAGAAGTCAACATGAGCACTAAGGATTAGTAATATCATGCCCAAGTAACCTCCATGACGTCCTCCACTTTAATTTTTTTCGGTCGATAGTGTTGGGGTCTGGCTACAATCTTGGTTTGTCACGGTTCGGAGTGATTTTTGCCCTGGGTGCGCTGGAGATCGGGGAAAAAGTGCATCCTCTTGTGTGCATTTTTATAGGGATAAGCGTGCTTGAAGTGCTCATTCCCTTCTTTAACATGCTTTAAGCATGCTTGTGGAAAATACAGTGCGCCCTTAGCACGCTATGCGAGGACGAGCAGCGCAAAAGGCCGAGGAAATTATTTTTTGAGTTTTGCCTATTTTTGATGTTTTTTCTCATTACTTGATGGGTTCACATTTTGTTTTTTTATGACAGGGTTTGTTGTGGAGGGGCTAGATTGGACCAAAGCTCCATACGCTTTGCATTGGCTGCGATCTTTGAGGGCACACCATCATGCCCTGGAATAATGAGGGATTCGAATGATCGGGAGATCAAGTCATATGCTCAAAAATAATGAAAGTGCTCGAAACAAATGCGAACTTAAGCGACGGGAAGGTCTCTTCGTTCGTGATTAGGCGCACATGAACGGTTCAAAAAGACCGATTTTGTATGAGGAAGATATCGCGTTCATGTTCGTTTTCCCATACAACAAAATTTTGGTGACTAGATTCCCAAACAAGAAGTGTACCTAGACTAATTTGATCATTTTGGAGCACATTAGGTGCATAGAAAACATCCATTAAAAACTGCAAACATATGTAATTTACAATTTTTGAGCATAATGAAAAAGAGGGACATGCCATTGGGAGCTAGACCGAGTGAGAATGTAGCCCCGGAGAGGGTAAAGCTTGCTTCATCATGCCCTCTTGTCGTAAAACTTATTTGTCGATATGCTCTCTCTCATGTTATGCTTGCATTGTTTCAGTGTTTTATAAGGCTTATTTACATGCTTAAAGTTCACTAATTCATCTAATTTTCATGGTTAAAACTCTCATACCTTAAGCAAACTTATGGAGAAAAATTTGTACATGTTTATTTAAGCGAAAGAAGCGAGCACAATAGAACTAATAAACTCCTTTCAAATCAAGTTAGTATCAAAGCTAGAGTTTTTTATCTGCTGGGTGTTTTTATGTGCAAGGATTTGTTAGCTTGTTTGCAAGGGTTTTCATGCTTACGGCTCAAGCTTAAGAGAGGAGAAAGGGGAAAATTGGTGCAAGCAAGAGGTTCTCAAAGTGAGCCACAACAAAGGAGGGAAATATTTCCACATTCTCCACCACCTAGTTCACCTCCAAAAAAAGCGAGAGAAGCTGACATCTAGAATGCCTCTAGGAAAAGAGAGAAATCCATGAAGAGATGGATCCCAAAGAGGAAGAAAGAATGACTGAGAAAAAACATTTCTTAACTTAAGCCGAAATGTTGAGAGTCCTTCTATCCAGAAAGGAATGATAAACTCAGAAGAGAAGAGGTCCAAAACTTCATAAGGAAAGACAAGGATCGTCGGGGAGGCCATAATGATGAATAAAAAATCAAGAAGGAAATGGAGGAAATGGAGAGGGTGGAGAGAAGTCGCCATCATCACCCTCATCTTCATCTTCATCATTCTCTACATCATCTTCGATGTACATCAGCCATACAAGTGAACATGGTTAAAAGGTCCTTTTTCTAAAACTTGATGTTAAGTATGAATTGTAATGTTTTATGTTGAAGTTAATGTAGAAAAGCTAGATAATTGGATTAGGCAATTAGAGGTCTATTTGAAAATCACAAAAAATTTCATGATGATGACACCAAAATCTAACTAGCTTCATTGAGAATGGAAGTTGCAACACTTGTTTTGTGGGAAGGCAAGACAAAGGAGGAGATCAAGAAATATGGTAAGATTATTTTATCATGGACTAATTTCATTACTTGCAATAAAACAATAGTTTTATCCATTAGCTCACAGTCGAAAAGCCATAATGGGTGGGAAAAAAATTTAAATAATTGAAAGGACAAAATGTACAAGTGTATACTCAAGAATTTATAAGAAGAGCTCTTTTACTAGGAGTAGATTTGCATAGCCAGGACACTTTTCCCAAGTATATAGGAGGTTTACATACCTACCTAAGACATACTAAACACATCATGTTTAACCCTACAAGCCTATATGAGTGTTTGTGTTCAAGCCACACATTTAGAGGCAAGTGGAAAACAAAACTTAGATGGGAATGAAGAAAATGAGTTTAAAGGCAAATAGAGAAGAAAAAGAGAAATGCAAATACTACAAAAGAGAAGGGAAAATTCTTTGTAAACACTATTCTAAAACTAGCCATGATGAGGACCATTGTTGGAAGGGAAAATTCATCCGGAGAAATTTGAAACCCGAGGAAATTTTAAAGCCAAAGAGAAAGCCAAGGAGAAAGGAAGAAAGAAATTGTTTACAATAGTTGAACAAGACCTAAGGTCGATTGAGGAGATGAAGCAAAAATCATAGCTATGGGACTAAAGAACATAAAGGGGAAAGGAATTGAAAATAAACCTAGTTCTAGTATTTCTAAACATGTCACATACAAGCTCCAAATGAAGAGAAGAGAATTGAACTATTTCATGTGAGGGTCATTTACAAGCATACCCAAGGTTGACACACATTGTGTGATGAGTGGAGTCACTAGTGAATTTAATATTTGAAGACTTGGTCAAGAAACTCAATCTTGAGACCATTCCACATCCAAAAACCATATTCACTTGGTTGGATTTGTAAGAGGATGCAAATTTACGGAGTTTCAAAAGGTGCATGTTGCGCTTTTAATATACTCACATTTCATTGACACGGTTGAATTAGATGTTGTTCCACTTGATTAACATGTATGTTGTTAGGGCTAGTCCTTACTTGTATGACACGAAAGCGATCTTTCATCGCCATGAGAATAAATACAATTTATGCAAAAATGGCAAGGAGTACATTGTGAGATCTCATCGTAAAAAACTAGACTTACTTCTTTAGTTAATGCAAGGCGGATGAAAGAGCTCCTCAATTCAAGTCAAAACTTGACATTGATGATGATTAAACAAAGAGCCAAGTATTACATAATACTTTTCATGCAAATGCTTCGATGTATGTAATGATTTGTTTCGGTTTGAAAGCAAGTTGTCTTTTGAAAAGAAGATGACATGGCGATTTACGGTAGTCGACATTGGTGTCGAATGAGTGCTTTGAAAAAAAAAGGTGTCGGTCGCGAGAAGATTTACAAAGGTCGAGAGGGTAAAGAAACTTGAAAAAATAGAGCACAAGATTTAGAAATTATCATTCTTGGTTTTCGAGGAAAGGCATGGTACAATGGTGAGAGAAACTTGGTCGGGGAATCGGCACAAGTTCAAGGCTAATTCAACAAAAAAAATCGCCATAAGGCCATGATGTAAGGTAGAGGAGTAATTCCAAGTTTTATTTGATTAAAGACCAAAGTAGAAAACAAGATATTTACTACAAAGATAGATTATTTTTCTACAAGTTCGGTAAATGTGCAAGTGATTATGTCAAAAAGCAGGCATGATGAGTTGGTCAATGGAATCAAGGAAAATTTTGTCGTTTCATGAAAAGCTCCAATTAATTAAATTAGGGGAAGTTTAGTTGGATTGAGATTGGAAGAGTGGCGGGGACACGATCTAGCGTCATCTTCATGTTCGGTAGTCCCGGGAGAGATTTTTGGGTCCAAAAGCTTCCCGGAGTGGGAAGAGAGTGTGTGATCGGGGAGAGATAAAGTCATATGCTCAAAAATGAAAGTGCTCGAAATAGGTGCGGAACACGAGCGATCGGAAAGGTCTCGTCGTTGCGATTACGGAACCATGAAAAGTTTGAAAAACCAATGTCGTATGAGGAATATATCACGTTCTCTTCATTTTCCCAAACAAAAAAATTTTGGTGACTAGATGCCCTGGAAATCGACTTGCGGTACAATCGGCGAAATAATGCAGGAATATTCCATTTTCTTCATATCCAATATGTAGCTGTACCATGTAGCACATGGTGGGCCATTGATTGTTTAAGGTATGGTGATGAATTTGAGTCGTTCGATGTGTTTATAGGTGGGTGAATGATTGAGTGACACGATGAAGTAAGCACGAAGCCACCATGTGTCCTCACAAAGTTGGTGTAAAATTATATGGAGTCCCGGGGAGTCGACCACCCGACCTCACATCCGCCAAGCCCGCGTGCTACCCAATCCACCTACACAATGTTTCTTAACCTATGTGGATTCATTTGCTTTGTTTTATGGAGTTAAAAATTTTGCGTTGAGGGCAGAGGAGGCCGGCCCCCCTCTTACGTGGCAGAGCGCTAGAGCCATGGCTTATCATTAAGCAAGTAACATTCCATTCAACACGGGTAGAGTATGGGAACATTCACATGGTGGGTTTGATATTAAAATGTGACGATTTAAAGGTTTGGAGACATTGCCACTCCATGTTACGACCTCTGGCAGGGATTACACAACGAACGAGGTTGACCACATGCGAGAGGTAAGCTAGTGCGATAGTTAATATGGCGAGGTCATGGAGCTTTGCATCCCTCGGGGTTCTAACCTCCAAACGACGAGTTGAGAACCGTTAACAGAGAGGGATTTGGCGGGGGGTGGCATGTGAGCCACACACCCTCATATTAATGCTAACCTTGCAGCCCATACGGTTTGGAGTGTGCAATTTGGGGTAAAATATTAATCTATCTGCACGGTTAAACTGCAGGTCTCCACATTTAGTGGAGCTTTTCTAGTGTCATTGGTAAAAATGCATTGGGAGGTCAATTTTCGACCAATTTTGGTAAAACAAAGATTCTACCTAGACTAATTTAGAGCATTCTAAAGCCATTGGTGTAGAGAAAATAGCCATTAGAGGCTTGAAAACATATGTAATTTACAATTTTGAGCATAAGGACAAAGAGGGACATGCCATTGGGAGCCCTGGACTAGTAGATGTAGCCTAGGAGGGTGAACTTCTTCATCATGTACCTCTATGTTCTTAAAACTTATGTGTGAGAATGTTTTTTCTCTATTACTTGCCTATGTGTTCGGTGTTTTTAAGGCTTATTTACATGCTATACATTTCACTAACTCAGCATCTAATTTTCATGGTTAAAAACTCTCATAGCTTAAAATAACTTATGGAGACAATTTGTACATGTTTATTTAACTAAAAGGACACTTAGCTATAGCATAACTAATACACTCCCTTTCGGATCCTTTCGAAGTTCACGGGAGAAACGAGACTTATTCAATCGCGGGGACCAATTGCTTCATTGCTTGACCAACGATTGGCGCGGGGCGCAACATGTTTGTGTTGCGTGGGACTAACTTTACGGCCATCAGATGCTGAGACGAATGTATATTTGTGTGACCGGGTTACTACCTCATGGTGAGGCGGCGGGAGTATCCACTCCCTTACGGGAGGGTGGATTTAGAGAGGTTCACGGAGACGTCATTGTGGTGGGGTGCCTCTTACGGAGGGTGCATTAGCATTGCATTAGTGAGCAGATACGGAAGAGTGATGTGCTCTGGTGGTGATTGTGTGACCTCGTAGGGTCGTCGAATTCTCATCGGGCATTTGGCCCCGGAGGTTGGAGTCTTGCAGGGCCGAGGGGCGGGACACTTCTATGATTTTGGTCATTTTTTTCTATGAGCGGGATGGTGATGCGACTCAACGAGGTTCACAATGGATCGAGGTTGTTTGCGTATGCCGGCATTTTGTGTAGCATTATGTATGAGAGGGTAGTGTTGCGAGACTAATGGTGGCGGTGCCTGTACGGGGGCCACGGGAGCCTCGTATGAGGAGGTGGGCTTTGGTGATGCCGCGAGGTGGTAGGGGCATGCTGGGGCATTATTGGAACGCCACGATAGAGACCTGGTTTGAGGTGATGATCAGGAGATCAAGTCTTTTGAAGAAAAATGCTCAAAAATGAAGTTTCTCAGAATTGCTCTGAAACATATCGACTGGAAAGTGCTCGTCGATACGATCCCAACGCCGTGAATGGCACTCAAATCCGATGCCGTATGAAGAAGTTGTTGCACTTTAAAATCGCCCAATAACCTTCAATTTTGAAAGGAAATTTTTTAATTCTATGTGTGGGAATTTTTTATTTTTTTTTATTTTAATTAAAATTATATTAATGTTATATATATATATATATATATAAATATTTAATATTTTATTTGATTTTAAAAATCATATATTATATTAAAGTTTTATATATATAAATTAAATATTAAAAAATTTTAATTAAATTAATTAAAATACCATATATTAGTTTTTAAAAAAAACTATGTTAAACCACACATATGTTACAAAATTTTAAATGGCACGTTACTTTTTTATGAAAACGGGTTTCAAACCCACAATTCTAAAGTTTTGTTATGGCACGTGGGTTTTCAAACGTGATCAAAAATTGGACGCGGGCAGTTTTGAACCCGGGTCGGGTCGGCAATAGCGGAGAGACTTCACTGTTAGCCCACGTGTTCCGTTGTTGAAACTTGGCGGCATTTGTTTTTTAAAAAACCAACTGTTTGGATGGCGCGTTTAAACTCCGTGGGATGTGGTCCCATGGAGTTAGCACCCAAGCGCGGAGGATATTAATATGTGTGGTTAAACTTTATTAAAACCGCGTCCAACTCCGACGGGTGCGGTCCCATGGGGCTTATCCGCCAGCCCTCCAAATTCGGCGGTGAATTCAGCAGTCCGCCCCAAAATTAGCAACCGCCCCTATTTTGTCGGAGCTATCTGGAGTTCCACCAGACTTAGCTGGAGTGATTCTAGGCCAAACTGGCAGTTGCAGTAAAAGAGCCATAACTTTGGCTAGGAGAGGCCTTTTGATACGAATTTTTTTTTGATTTTGGGTGTAGAGATCATTCTGAAGCTGTTGGAAGTGTTTGCAGAGCCATCAGGACGCTCTAACAGAGAATTTACCAGCGTTTTTGGTCGTGGAGCCACTAGGGCCTAAGGGAAGAAGAGTTGTTTTGGACTACCTTCATCCAATGGAGGTGAATGTTTAGTCATTTTAGACTGATTTGGGCTTTCTGAATCTATTTTTTCAGTGTATTTTTCCATCTGAGGCTTCTATATAGTTTTATTCACATTTTGAGCATTTAATCAAAGGAGAAAAAGCCTAATTAGAGGCTTTTGGACCCAGCGGAGGTAGCCCAAGAGAGGGGTGAACCGCTTAAAAAATTATTTGCTGTCATACTGCATAATTTTGCTGCATATTTTCAGATTCTGCTCTTTTAAACAGTAAATTTTTATAAGCTATCTTTTCCCAAGCAGGTTTAAACAACAACCAAAACTTGTTAGTTCATCTTCAAACCACTACACTTCATTTGCAGAATATGTATACTTGCCTATTCACACATTAAAGTTGGATCAATGAATACTTTGCAGTTAAAAAAAATACTTTCATTGATCAGATCTTTGTGATTACATTTTATTTCTTTAGGCAGAGTTTGTAGAAGGGCCAGGTAGCCTCCGGATTCATCCTTTCTAGTAAAGGTGAAATATCCGGTGAATGCCCCTACAGTCAATCTCTGTACGAGAAATTATTTGTTCTCACAATTTCAGATCAGGTTGGTATCAAAGCTCAAGGTTTTTCTTAAGAGTTTGTGAAATTTGTGCAAGTAGATTGTGTTATTCTGCAAAATTTGATGCTCACTAGGCTGAAATTGAAAAGAGGGGAAGGTCAATTGGTTAGAGAACAAGTTAATCCTCAACCAAGGAGGGCTAAAGTGCCATTACATCCACCTTCCATTTCATCCTCATTAGCCTTAGAATCAGCCACAAACATGTCTTCCAAAGAAGGGGAAGTACATGAGGAAATGGATCCCAAGGAAGAAGAAAGAGTCTTTAGAAAAGCTTTCTTGGACTTGACTGAGATGGTTAGGATCCTTTACCAAGAGAGAAATGATAGGATTGCTGGAGAAGGTTCTAGAAACCAAAGAGAAGAAGGAGATTCTTCAAGAGGAAAGAAAGACAAAGATGAGTCTAAGAAAGGGAATGGAGGAAATGGTGATCCACCATCTCCATCATCATCCTCATCCTCCACATCATCCTCTTCAACTTCTGTTAATCAGTCACACAAAACAAAAACATCTCTTAAAAATCCTTTGTTAAAGCTTGATGTGAAGTTTGAGTTGCCAATGTTTAATGGTGATGTTAATGCAGAGAAATTGGATAATTGGATAAGACAGTTGGAAGTCTATCTAAGAATCCAGAATTTACATGATGATGACACTAAAATTCAATTAGCCTCTTTGAGAATGGATGGAGCAGCTTTGGTTTGGTGGGAAGCCAAGACTAGAGAGGAGATTAAAAAGCATGGTAAGATAACTCTAACATGGTCTGAGTTTATTACTGCTATTAAGAAACAGTTTTATCCTCTTGCTCATATTCAAAAAGCAATCATGAATTGGCAAAGTTTTAGGCAACTTAAGGGTCAAAATGTGCAAGATTATACCCAAGAGTTTAGAAGGAGAGCACTTCTACTTGGAGTAGACTTACAAAGTCAAGACACCTTGTTGAAATACATAGGAGGTTTGCACAATTATCTTCAACATACTATTCTATTGTTCAATCCTACTAGCTTAGATGAAGTCTGTGTGTAGGCTACACATTTAGAAGCTAGAGGAAAGAATGCTTTTGATGCTTTTGATGAGGATAGTAATTTTAAAAACAAAGGAAAGAGAAGAGTTGCAAATTCAAGAAAGGACAAAGGAAAGTTCTTTTGCAAGAACTGTTCAAAGACAAGTCATGATGAAGATCATTGTTGGAAGCTTCATCCTGAACTGAAACCAGAAAAATTCAAGAACAAAAACAAGACCAAAGAAAAGGAGAAAACTTTTGCAACAGTTGAGCAAGACTTAGGGTCAGACTCAGGAGATGAGACAAAAAGCATAGGCATGGTTTTAAAGAACACTAAGGGGAAAGAAGTGGTGCAAGACACAATTCCTAGTTCTAGCTCTTTGAATTGTCACAAATATACTCATGATGAAAAGAGGAGAATAGAGCTTTTCCATGTGAGGGTAATTTCCAAACATACAAAAATTGACACACTGTTTGATAGTGGGTCACAAGCTAATCTTATTTCTGAAGACTTGGTCAAGCAGCTGAAACTTGAGACCATTCCACATCCGAAGCCTTATCCACTTGGATGGATTTGCAAGGATGCCAATTTTCAGGTTTCAAGGAAGTGCATATTGCGCTTTGCAATAACTGCACATTTTATTGACACAATTGAACTTGATGTGGTGCCGCTTGATATCTCAGGTATTGTTTTGGGAAGTCCTTATTTATTTGATAGGAAGGCTATCTTTCATCGCCATGAAAACAAGTATCACTTGTTCAAAGATGGTAAAGAGTACATTGTGAGAGCTCACAAAAAGATGATGGAATCTTCTTTACTCCATGCAGGTCAATTGAAAAGACTGGTTAATGCAAGTCAAAGTCTAACTTTGTTGATGTTGAAACAACCAGATTTTGAGCATTCACCATTTTATGATGTTGCTAATAATATGTCTCAGATTGATAACAGTTTGTCTTTGAGGAAAGATGATGTTATGTTGCACGAATTACCTTTTGGGTCAGCCAATGCAGAGAATGAAGTGTCAAAGCAAAGCAGTGCAAGCAAGAAGGACACACCATTCAGCATGGGAAAATGTTGGTTTCAGAATGGTACAATTCGCCATGGGAACAGTTTGCAAGGTGAAGGTTATTTTAAGTCTTCTGGGAAGTTTGATCAGTGTAGAAAAAGTTTGTTTTCTGCAAATTACAATTGCTGTTCTGCAAATTTTAATCATTTGCATCATGACTCCGTCAATCTAAGCAATGGTCGATCAGTTGATTCCAGAGACAGATTATCATTTTCTCAAAAGCTTAATTTGATGAAATCGGGTAGATTTCAGTTGTTCAAGGGTGGAAGAGTGGAGAATCAGTCTCCACATCATCATTTTCAGTAATCAGAAAGCTTTTGAGGGTCCAAAAGCTTCCCATTTGGGAGGTGTGATCAGGAGATCAAGTCTCTTGAAGAAAAATGCTCAAAAATGAAGTTGCTCAGAATTGCTCTGAAATAGATTGACTAGAAAGTTCTCGTCGATACGATCCCAACGCCGCGAACGGCACTCAAATCTGACGCCGTATGAAGAAGTTGTTGCACTTTAAAATCGCCCAATAACCTTCAATTTTGAAAGGAAATTTTTTAATTCTATGTGTGGGAATTTTTTTATTATTATTTTAATTAAAATTATATTAATGTTTTTATATATATATAAATATTTAATATTTTATTTGATTTTAAAAATCATATATTATATTAAATTTATATATATATAAATTAAATATTAAATTTTTTTAATTAAATTAATTAAAATACCATATATTAGTTTTAAAAAAAAACTATGTTAAACCACACATATGTTACAAAATTTTAAATGGCACGTTACTTTTTTATGAAAACGGGTTTCAAACCCACAATTCTAAAGTTTTGTTATGGCACGTGGGTTTTCAAACGTGATCAAAAATTGGATGCGGGCAGTTTTGAACCCGGGTTGGGTCGGCAATAGCGGAGAGACTTTACCGTTAGCCCACGTGTTCCGTTGTTGAAACTTGGCGGCATTTGTTTTATAAAAAACCAACTGTTTGGATGGCGCGTTTAAACTCCGTGGGACGTGGTCCCGTGGAGTTAGCACCCAAGCGCGGAGGATATTAATATGTGTGGTTAAACTTTATTAAAACCGCGTCCAACTCCGACAGGTGCGGTCCCATGGGGCTTATCCGCCAGCCCTCCAAATTCGGCGGTGAATTCAGCGGTCCGCCCCAAAATTAGCAACCGCCCCTATTTTTTCGGAGCTATCTGGAGTTCCACCAGACTTAGCTGGAGTGATTCTAGGCCAAACTGGCAGTTGCAGTAAAAGAGCCATAACTTTGGCTAGGAGAGGCCTTTTTTACGAATTTGTTTTTTGATTCTGGGGTAATTGATCATTCTGGAGTTGTTGGGAGTGTTTGTAGAGCCATCAGGGCACTCTAACAGAGAATTTACCAGCTTTTTTGGTCATGGAGCCACCAGGGCCTAAGGGAAGAAGAGCTGTTTTGGACTATCTTCATCCAATGGAGGTAGATATTTGATCATGGTGATTTAGGCCTTTGGATGTTTTCACAGTGTCTTTGCCATCTAGGCTTCTATACAATTGTATTCACATTTTGAGCATTTAATCAAAAACGGAAAAGCCTAATTAGAGGCTTTTGGACCCAGTAGAGGTAGCCCAAGAGAGGGGTGAACTTCTTAAACAATTATTTGCTGTCATAATGTATATTTTTGCTGCATTATTTCAGATTTTTCTCCTTTAAACATTAAATTTTTATAAGTAAACTTTTCCCAAGCAGGTTTAAACAGAGTACAAAACTTATTAGTTCATCTTCAAAACACTACACTTCATTTGCAGAATATGTATACTTGCCTATTCACACATTAAAGTTGGATCAATGAATGCTTTGCAGTTAAAAAAAATACTTTCATTGATCGGATATTTGTGATTACTTTTTATTTCTTTAGGCAGAGTCTGTAGAAGGGCCAGATAGCCTCCGGATTTATCCTTTCCTTGAAAGGTGAAATATCCAGTGAATGCCCCTACAGTCAATCTCTGTATGAGAAATTCTTTGTTCTCACAATTTCAGATCAGGTGAACCCCAGATGTTCTTGCCATTCCCATATTCAAGGATGGACTCGGGTAGATCAGATGAGTCTCCCTCTTGCTATTCTTGGGAATGAAATATATTCTTTTGCATTTCTACATTTATTTAGTATATATGTGCTTATGTGTTTTACGGTATGCCGGCATAGTTTTGGTTACTCTTCCTAGATGTTGGCAGAGTGAGTGTACACCGTCGCTCTCGATTGTCGACCATGGTCCTCTTTGGAGACCTGAGACGTCTATGAGGGAATGAGGATGCTACCAGGGACATTCTGGTGGTGCTGGCCCTTGGGAGGAGGGCGGCAACCGGCCCATTTTGCCAAGGCTACGGCAGAATAGCTTGTCTTGATGCGGCGGCCCACCAATGCGATTTCGGCTGCTGTGTCAGTTCTAGAGGATGCCTGGGGTTGAGTGGACCACTTGACCCAGGGGATGCCTTCTCGTGGTTTTATGGATGACCTCGAGGAGGTTTGGCTCGAGATGGTGATGGCTTGGGAGCGAGACTATTGGCCTAATTTACGTCAGGTGGCAGTCTCAGTTGTGATGACAGTTCCAGTGGTGGTACCGGGAGTAGTTGTGGGTCCGAATGCCCCTCCTGAGGGGGCACCGCCCTAGAGTATACTTTTACACGGGGAAAGCACCCATTATGAGGATACTTCCCCTATTTTTTATTATTTTTTTGTATCTTTGGGCTGGACGATGGGTCAGCGACAGTATTTTTTGTACTCAGACACATACATCATGATATATATATATATATATATATATATATATATATATATATATATATATATATGAGAGATATTTTTTTTTGTGGCTCTACATGTTGTGTCACCTGTTTCGGTTTTATGGATGATGTTATGCTGATGGATATATATATTTTTGGCTTTTATGTATGATGGTTTATCCAAGATGCATTCCAGTTTAGAATATTGTTAGCTATATGATCAGCTATTTGGTTTTGAATCCTTGGTACATGTGTAAATGTAATATAATCAAATTGTCTACTTAATCTTTTTGCACGCAAATATTTTCTAAATAGATGTGTATCCCTTGTCTCAAATTTTTGGTTTAACTGTGACAGTACTAACTAAGAATCGAGGTAGAAATGCATATGGCATATGCCTTGATGGAGGGCATCGTACATAATTCTGATGACGACGTCATATTCTACCTGATTTTTTATTTCTGAACCGATGCACACACCGTTTGTGTAGGGTGGCAATCGGTCAGGGTGGTAGATGACCCAGGTTGCTATGGCTAAAATTTGAGACCATCTTAATGCTCCATCAGAAAATTTGAAATAAGGTTCAGGTTGGTGATCCATGGCGACACTTTTAGTGTGTTTAATAAGTCTTTTGGTCAAAAAATTTCAGTTCTTGGGTTTGTGTATGTTCACTCTAGGGAAGGGCCTTCTTGGCCCTGATGGGTACAATTTCTTGAGGTAAAGACCATTGACGGGGTTGCTAAGGCATGTCCCGTCTGATTCCGTCAAGATGACATATGCTCCCTATTGGAGGAAATGTTTGATGATGTAAGGTCCTTTCCACAAGTTTTTGAACTTCCCTGGCCCTAGGGCTTCTTTTGCGATATCATAGCGAAGGACTTGTTCTCCCTTGGTGAATTAGCGAGGGTTGATGTGGCGGTTGAATGACGCTTTTTCCCTTTTATTATGGGCCTCATTTTTTTGCAGTGGCTTTTGTTGGCTTTCATCAATGAGCTCTAGTTGTAGTAGGCATTGTTCTGGAGGTTGGGTATCATCGAGGAGTTTGATAGTGGCACTTTGAGTGCATTTAATAAGTCTTTTGGTCAAAAATTTTCAATTCTTGGGTTTGTGTACGTTCACTCTAGGGAAGGGACATCTTGGCCCTTATGGGTAAAATTTCTTGAGGTAAAGGCCACTGACGGGGTTGCTGAGGCATGTCCCATCTGGTTCTGTTAAGATGTATGCCCCCTATCGGAGGAAATGTTTGATGATGTAGGTTCCTTTCCATAAGGTTTCGAACTTCCCTGGCCCTAGGTCTTCTTTCATGACATCATAGCGAAGGACTAGTTCTCCCTCGGTGAATGAGTGAGGCTTGATGTGGCGATCGAATGACTCTTTTACCCTTTTCTTATGGGTATCATTGTTTTGCATCGAATGTCGCCAGCTTTCATCAACGAGCTCTAGTTGTAGTAGGCACTATTATGGAGGCTGGGTATCATCAAGGAGTTCAATAGTGGCATGAAAATTTGGGATATTGCGGAAATCAATGCAAAAGCACAAGGTACCTTGATATTTTACAACAAGAATAAGGTGGAAATTCTGGGACTTGGGGGCGGCTGCATTCCTATTTATGATATGGGATGATACAAATTGTATATGGTGAATCGTGTCGCCAGCATTCAGTGGGGGAAGAATCTATGTGATGGGAGATTGCGTAAGGGTAAGGTTGGGTTCCCTACTAGGATGGTCAATTTCCTATGGGTAGAAATTGTACCTGCTTCAGAGGTGCCTAAATGTTTCCATTAGCGGGCATACCTATGGTGCATGATTTTGGCCAGTGTAGATAGTGCATGGTATCACTGTGCCAACTGATTATATTGTATGGGAATTGACACTACTCGTTGTCCTTAATGTGGATGCTTGGAAAGGATCTATTGTAGAAGAGGAGGTATTATACTTCCATTTCCATATTGTTGGCTTGGGTGTGTCTAACTCTTTGGGGGAGTGTAGAATCAATGCTACGCTTGCTGCTCTTAGCTTTCGGAGATGCGCACATTTAATCGTATGGTGAAAGTGTGAACAAATACGACAATAGGTATGCATGATCTTCTCTTGGTTAGGGAGGAGTTTCTGAGGAAGAGAAGAGACTATGTGAAAACTGTTTCCAAGGGGCTTCAGTTCTCTGCACTAATTGACCGAATGGTCATTCAAGTTACATAATCTGCATGTTATCCTAGGCTTGGCTTGGGTCATACTTTTTTGGTGTGTTGTCCTAGATTTCCCATCATGCTCGTGTGGGTGTGGGGTCACTGACCCAGAGGTAGTGTACCTTTTATACCACTCACGGAAGTTGTCCTGTTTCTTCTCTATGGTATGAATCATATCGATGTTGGGAAGAATTTGCGAGATATAAGTAAAGTGTTGTTCATAGTGATTGCCTTGATATATTAGGAAAAATACCCTAGATATGGGGGTCCCATCATGCTCAGTTTGTGGTATGGCAGGGTACCAATGTTGTAACGCTGCTAAATCAGGGAAAGTGGTGACCACATGATTGGGCGTTTTTCATAATGTGCATGTTGGTATTCTCTGTAGAGAGCGGTTGGGGGTAACTAGGGGTTCCCTAATTAGTCACATTTTAGCTGAAGAGAATAGTATGGATCTGCTCGTCACGTCCTCTTGGGTTGTGGAGCTATCCGTGGATTCTGCATCCATGTCATCTTCTTGGGAGAGGCAGACTATGGCTGAGCATAGACTAGCAAGGGCTAGTCAGAATTGGGGGATATAGTGACAATTCTCTAAAAGGTGATTGTCGGCGCATAAAGGACATGTGAATTGAGTTTCCCACAATCTGACGTAGTAAACCTGTTCTATTGGATACCATCTATGGATGAGTTCCAGGGCTACGCATTCTTCAAGGAAGTGAACACGTTCATTGCATAGTGTGCAACGTATAATAGAAGGGGCATGACTCGGGGTATTTATAGTTCCCTTTGTTCTTCCTGTAGGTACAGGATGGTATGAAGTTCATTTCTGGATGCCTGCGTGGAGGGATCCTCTTGATAGGATCGCTCGATGGCATGTAAGGCATCCCTATATTTCAGGATCTATGGGAAATGATGGGTATAGTGCCCATACTTGCTTCAGATAGTGCATGCGTGATTGGTACGCAATTTTTTTCCTTTACCTTTGGTGGCAGGTTCCTTTTTACGAGAATGTGGCATCACGATGTCTGTCTCAGAGCCAAGGAGTGGTTTTAATTCATCCAGATCTAGGCAGATATGGGTGGGATGTCCTATTACATCACATATGGTTCAGACTGGTGATTCGTGTTGTATGGAGGGAGTCTCCTTTTTCTTTCCTCTCTTCTTGGTTTTCTTAGTCATAATCACCGATTTTGCAATGGAAATTTCCTTTGAAGGGGTGGTTTCTACCGTTTCTTGGATGGATGGGGCCTCCTTGGGATTGAGGGGCTTCAACCCTGTGGCAGTGATGTGAGTGGCTCCTATTCCCATAGGGGGGATGAGATACCAAACTGGTATTTCCAAAACCTACTGGGAAACGAAACTAGCTGGGGGGTAGAGGAAAGGGGTTTGGGAAGTGGCGTAGGCTAGAGAGGTTGTCGTGGCCGATGACTCGGTTCCATTACTGCTCGTGTCTATGTCCTAAATAGATTTGGTGCTTGATGTGGACATCATGCACAGCAGTTCCCCTGTGATATCAGGTGATGAATCAGGGATAATGGGAGGATCTCCTAGGAATGATCCTAGAATGGACGACGATTTGCACTGGCCGGCGCCATATTCTTGGTATCGTGATAGTGCATCCGAGGATGTATCTACATAGGGTAGAATTAAATCAGTGTTTTTTAGGGGTCACTTCTCACTATGCATCATTGGTCTACAGTAATGATGCGGTCCTCGTGGGGGAACATCATAATGCGAAAGATGGAGGAGGCTATGGCTGACATGGCGTACATATAACTCCATCCAAGGAGTATGTTATAATCCAAGTGAGCGTCCAAGACTTTAATATCTATGTGGACTCTATTTCCAGCTAAGCAGACTGAGACGTTTCGGTAGAGGCCGACGGGTGTGGAAGGACGACCATCATATGCTCTAAGCGTGATGACTGAAGGTTTTAGTTTCAGAGACCCTAACTTTTGCTAAATTGTTTTTGACATGATGTACATGGATGCACCCTCGTCAATGACACATCGGTGAATGGTGATATTCTGGACCGACACTAGTATCTGGAAGGTGACCACGGAAGGAATCCTAGGGGTGGCTTTATCTAAGTCAAAAGCCATTAGGCATGTATCGGCAGGGTCGATAGCACCTAACGCGGAAAGTAGGGCTTTTCATTATTTTGGGCATGACTGCAATACTTCCAAAGCTGACATAGCAGCCGGAGATTGGGCTAAATCATCGATGATACTATAGTTACGGGCCAATTTGGAGTAGTTTCCTGCTCGCCTATTGGGTCCCTTTGCCATCTTTTGCAATGGTTTGATAGGCACCTTTGAAATGGTCAAAGGTGCAGTCGGTGCACTAGTACTTGCTCTTGATGCATTGGTGTCTAGTGGGATGTCGTAATTGCGATTCCGTGTTTGGAAAAACATCTCTTTTCCAGTCATGTAGATTTCGTGGCTACTTTTCCCAGAGTCGTCTGGATTTTTTTGCTGAGTGCTTACTGGCCCTTGATGAGGGAAAGGTTCTTGCATCACAGCTGTTTGCTAGAAATATTTTCCTTGTCCTCGATTACTCTATAGTTTCTTCAGCTCAGGGCAATCGGGACAGTGGTGAGTATAATGGCCATACTCACCACATATCGAACAAAAATGGTTTGTTTGAAGAGTTGTTCTTTTGCTCTGCCATAGGGAATTACCTAGCTCCTGGCTCTGATTCCGGTTGGAGTTGCCTCCAACCTAGGATCGCAGTGGGCATTGCTGGATGTTTCACCCTTTTCCAGGATTCCCTTTATGCTTGTTTTCTCCTTTTTTCTTCACCACGTTAGGAGGGTATTTCTTATGGTTATATTGGTGTGGTTGGTTTTGGGAAGGTTGCAAAAATTTCACCTGTGCATTGGTCTGCATAGGTGGGTCTTGTGCTAAGGACTGAGCATAACGTAGTCCCTAGTTTGCACCGAGCTGTTGGAGGGGAGCTCTTCCATCAATGTTTCTTTCTGCGTACTGGGTCCCCTGAGCTGGAGGATAGGGTCCTCCTTGGTGATATGCTTGTGCCCTATTGATCAAATTTTATTGAGGCATATGATGACTTTGAAAACTAGGTTGAGGTACGTTCTGGGTAGAAATATACATGTAACCGGGGTTTTGAATATTGCTGCCTAAGTAAATTTGGGTCAGTGACCCAATTAATCTATCTGCAAAGTTCGACGCGCCTGGAAATTATTGATAATTTTGCAAGTGCAGGGAATTGGGAAGGATATTGTGAATGTATCCTGACTGCGTATAAATCGGCTCAAGCTGCTAGGCTTTGTTGATGACATCCTCTTCAGATATGGGCCTTTGTTGTGCCACATCCTTTGAAATATCTACAGTGAGAGTTTTCAAGAACAAATCTAAGAGAACCCTATCTTTAAGTTTAGCTTTACATAAAATATGATGCCACCTCCATTCATGGAGATGGTCCGAGATATGGACGGCGGGGGTTTGTCTAAAATGTGTTAGTAATTCCATTCCAGAATCATGGTGAATGGGTAATTAAAAATATGTTAGGAAAACGGTGGCGGGGGCGCTAAAGGTTCCATGTGTAGTAGAGGGATGCTCCACGTACCATTTCGCTACTACTCCTGTTAAAGTGTGTTGAAATAGACTTAATCAAATAGTGTTGTTAATGATAATGTTTGATGATTACCACAGGTGGAAGGTCATGACATGATTACTTGTCTTCCGTTTGCTTTCCTTCAAACATTGAAATATTCGAAGGGAGCTTCGTGGGAATGGGAGGCCATGTAGGGTTGTGTGCGAAGGGGTCATTCATTAGTTTGGTTGAATCAGGTAGATTCAATGAAGCTAAGAAAGGTGACTGGGAGGTTGACGCCATTGCAACTTGCGAAAACACAAAGTTCTGGTTAGGAAGAGGGTTACTCTATGACGTACCCTATTGTGTATTCGATTGGCTTCCCGAATGGGTCACACTCCTCTACCCCCTAGGGGTTGTGGGAGGAGTGGTGTGTGGTGTGGTGTTGGGAGACCGACCAGGGTTCCCAACTAAGTATGCCCAAATAAAGGACGAACCAATAATGGTGGTAGTGTTCTGTATTTGATGCCTAAACGACAAAATACCTGGAACCCCTCCTGGTAATGGGGGGAGGTACAAAAGACACCTAAATCGATGAGGTCCCATTGGGTCTGTTCTCGTGTCGACTAGGTCTAGTTTTGGAAAAAATTGAGAGGATAGAGTCTATGATCAAAGAAAAATTGTGATCACATACATAAAACAAAGCGCAAATATAATAAATTTTCCCTTTAAATTAATTCTATGTGATCAAGCAATCAAAAAAGTGGTTTTTGTTTTTTTTCATATGATACTCAAATCCTAGAAGACCTATTCATCCTCACACACTCAAATGTAACTGGGCCTTGAGAAGATATCTTGCTAGTGCTAGAAAAATGTCCCATATGAGCTGGCAACGACCCCAGTCAGCTGAAGAAAATCCACCAAGGTAAGGGTAGAGGGTCTGGCGCTTGCCTGCACCATCACCTATACGGAAAGGATGCCCTAGATTTGGCCACTAAGTACCACCTTCCCATGTGAGCGTTCGAGTCTTGGGCTTCTTGTTAAGTCAGCTAATAGTACCGAGTATCATCTAAGTCAAGTACCCCTGACTGATACCTGCCCACACTACGCCTAAGCCTAACCCCCTCTGAAACAGGTCTCTGCCGCACTCAAGTTTTCTTTTATGTGGGCTGATAGGTGGATTTAAAGCTCCCTAAACAGTAAGCTTCTATGTTTCAAGATGAATAATGATTAAGGAATCTTATTGGATGCCTACCCTTTTGATCCTAACTTAAACTATAAATTCTTTTGTGGCCCTTGTGGGGAGAATTTATTGAGTTTGGTTAAGTTAGTTTTAGGTGTATTTTCTTTGCTTAGTGGGTGGATGTGTGTGAGAAAAAAGTGGACGAGAACATAGTTTGAACGTGTGGATATGCGATGATCCTTTTCAAAATCCCCTATTAAACTATGTTGTATTGTTCCTTGCTCAAAAGAAAAACATGTGTGGATATGGGCCACTTTCTATTTTTCCTACTTAATCTATGTGATCAACTAAAGGGAGATGCCGAGTTGTGAGTATAGAGTGTTCATATGCTTTCCTAGGATCAGCGGAGTGTGTAAAGGCAACAAAGATTACTTTCTCTTCTATTGACAATTCAATCCTAGTCCCGAAATCCTAGTGAAAAAAATTGAACTAAACTAATAACTTTTACACTAGGAAAAAGAAACTAGCTAACCATGCATGGAATTGGGCCACTTACTTGGTCTATTTATCTAGGTGTGTTGGTACCTAAATTTGCAAAAAATATTTTTTTTTAGAAATGCAATTTAATTTCTCTCCCTACTTAAACTATGTGTGAACTTTGCAAAAATAAACTTGAAATAAAGCTGACACCAAGCCTACAAAAATCATCTAAGAGTGAGCTTTAGCAAGCTGCGGGGTACCTCAACTAGTGCTGGAAGATGTATTATGAGATGCCAAGAACTTTACAAGCAGGAAAAGATATAAATGTGGGAAAAGTTTCCCTTTCTATCTTTTGTGTGCAAAAGGTTGAAACAGGCGCGATGTCTGCGCATGGGTCAGCTCTGAATGTGCACCTTGGGCGCATTTGTGGGAGGGATTGAATGCATGCCTTAAAAAATTATATCTTGGAGCTATTTTACTTCAATCTTTCACTTGGGATGAACTAGAGGTTGCAAGAGAAAAAGGGGGAAATTTAGCTCCACTCCACAACACAAACAGGGGTCTCTGCAAAAAAGGCACAACCACATAAACTTGGTAATAAACGTTAGTAGAGTCAAAAATCCTGTGTTAGTGTGTTTTGTGCATGCATGTACGAAATCAAACCAACTTAAGGGGTGTGGTTTACCCACTTAATATATTGGTCACAGGCAGAAAAAGAAGTGGAGTCAAGAAAGTTAGTGGAACAAGCTAGAGCCATAAACATACTAGATAGAGAAATAGAATGCATACATAAACTAAAACTAAAACAAATAAACAAAAGCTATAAATAGAGTCAAACAACTGTAATAATCCAAACGGTGGCTCTTCGACACCTCTTATTGAGTGCTGGTAGGAAAGGAGGATGAAACTTTAACCCTCTTGCCAAAGGGCCCTTAGAACATGGGTTCTAAGTCCTAATGCAAGGATTTTTTTACTTCCAAGCTTGCCTCAGTGCAAAGTCTCCCCCTCTCTATTGTGGTGGACTACACTTGTTGGATGGCCAACAATTGCGTCCCCTCTATCTTCATATCTGGATCACACACTGCTGGTATTGCTTGGGAAATTCTGGTTAGTATAACAATGTGTTCTCAAGTTCTTCATCTCATGGTGGCCTTATATAGGAGAATTCAAATCCTCCTTCCCTCTCTTGGTACATTGTGGATGGTGACCCAAGAGAGGGGGATGATTCCTTTGTGTGCCACAAATATTCCTTTGTGTGCTCCCTTGAATTATAAGGAGGCTTTGGTGGATGTCCTTAGGCGGCTTCAAGTGAGGAATCACTGTCCTAGAGTGTGCTTTTTGTGGTCCCAAAAATTGACTTTCGCCACTCCTAGGATTGTGCACATTTTAGGTCAAAAGGAGCACAAAGGCGCTCTTCACAAAGGATTATGTGCACAAAAGCATTTATGACTTGCTAAAATTTGATTTTTCCTCATAACTTAGAGATTTTTAAATACTTCCAGATTCTCTAATTCCTTTAAGCCCTGTAAATCCTTCTTCTTGACATTAAATAATGTCGTCTTCTGCTTGTACAATTTTCCAGTGTTAATAGTAAGGAACCATGAAATCTCTCCTAATGCCCTCATCTACATAGAATTCATAAAACCCGCCATCGATGTACTCACCACCATTGTCTGACCTCAAGAATTGAATCTTCCTACCTGTCTTCTTTTCCACAAGATATTTTAACTCTTTAAAGAGACTGAAAACCTCACCCTTGGTCTTCAGGAAATACATCAAAGTCCTCCTAGAGTAATCATAAATGAATATAACAAAATAATCATAAACACCCAAATACACATGAGACATATGACCTCTAACGTCAATATGAATCAAGTTTAGTATACCTGTAGATTTGTTGTCACTCGATGGGAGTGGTAAATTTGTGTACTTGCCCAAAGCACACCCTTTGAAAACCTCATAATGCTTGACACTAAAATCAATAACTCCGGTAGTTCTCTCCCTCAAAACTCTCAAAGCTCCATGACGCATATGTGCCATCCTCCAGGGCCATAACTCGCACAAGTCTCTACTACTGGTGGTATTAGTGTGAGTGCTACCAGATATGCTACTCATTAATGCTCATGCCAACTAAAAATCGAACTAGTATAGTTTCCCAAAGTGGACTCCAATCACTTTGGCCGAAGTGATGTTAGCTCCCCCGAGATGCATCAATACCTGCTCTCCTGAGAAAGTGACATCAAACCCCTTCTCCTCCATAGCAGACACTAAAATAAAGTTCTTCTTCATCCCTGGAACATACAAAACATACATGACCTTCAAATTAGGCAAAGAATCCCTCTTAGATGGATTGATTATCAAGAGTAGTCGTCACAGTCCCCATATATAGTTTGGTCATCTCCTAGTACAATCATAGTTTGGTCATCTCCTAGTACAATCTCAATATCAAGTGCCCTCTCTGCAAGCTCTGAAAATAAATATTGTGCACCTGTCATATAGCGGGAAGCCCCACTATCTATGTATCACACATCGAATGATGTACTCCTACTAGATGTAGAAGTAATAAATGAAAATTCCCTGTTAAACTGTGAAGCAACCTACTACAATGACATTCTTCCCCTTGTTTTTCCACTCAGGAAATGTAGCAACACAGTGTCCCATATTCTAACATACCCAACATTTTACTTTGGACATATCCATATCTATATTCTTCTTCTCCTTTCCATTAGCCCCATCTGATGAGGTCCCTTTCTTGGCCTTCCATTTTTTGTTCCCCCTGGCTATCAAGGCTACATCCTCCTCCTCTACTACCTTCACCCCACCACTGCCAGTCTTTCGTACCTCATGCTACACACAATCATCCCAGAATTTGTCTCAATTGAGAAGATTCTCCCTAGAGGTAGAAAAATCTACAAATACCTCCCAGGACTTAGGAAGTCTCGCTACAACTATCATGACTAACTTTGTGGGTGCAACTTCCTCACAAATAGTAGTCAAATCATCACATACCTATTTGACCCTGCCAAGACAATGAACTACACTTTGATCCTTTTTCATCCTTATGTTCTTCATTTTTTCTTTGAGTACCATCTTCCTACTCTCATTGGTACTATGATAGAGAAAGGTTAGATTTGTCCACATTTGATATGCATATGTGTTTCCTCTCACCTAAGGAACCACATGATCCTTCAGACTATCCATCAAAATCATTTTTTCCTTTGCATTAATTTTTGTGAGTTCAACAAGTTCATCTGCAACAATAGGAGGTAGAACCTCTTGTTGCACTATGTCCCAAACTGTTGCCTCCTCAAACACTATTTGAATTATGTCCTTCCAAATGACATAGTTGGATATCACATCCAAGCTGTCTTCTATTCGTAATAACATGGCCATGACTGCTATCCAAAATTTACAAAACTAAGAAAAAAGAGAAATGAACTTTCTAGCACACCTTATTGTCCCAAAAGTTTAGTCTATGTGAAATTTCACCTTGTTGTCCCAAAATATCAGTTTTTTGTCCAAAATTTTAGTTTCTTGTACAAACTATTGTTTGTTGTCCCAAACTACTGTCTGTTGTTTAAATTGCAATTTTCAGCCTGTAGCTCTGACACCATTTTGAAATTTGATGACTAAAAAGTTTCCTGCAATCCCAACTCGGTTTTAATTTCACCTTATCACTCCCATTCTATTAAGTTCCCTTTCCCATAAACATACATTCAACATATAGAATTATGGAAATGAAATTTTCAGATTAAAACACATGGGAGTGTTAACACATGCAAAAAATAAATATCGACATAAACAGACCAGCAACACATAAAAATACACATAGATTTTGGTCAACTTAGACCTAGGAAAAACCCCTTCAATCTTCTCCGGGAAAACATGTTAGAGAGTTATTCAAATTTATTTATATTTCAAGTATAGGAAAAATAAATTTTCAGACAAAACAAAATAGAAAAATACAACTTATCTCTTCAATAGAAAACTCCTTGAAAATCGTGCCCATTTTGCTTTGATTTCCATGCCCACTTGAAGCTGAAAATATGTATTGTATGGATACATACTATACGGATTGTACTATATGGATTCCATATGGATTGTAAATATTTCTGAACTATTGTATGGACTGTACGGATTAAAAAAGAAAAAAATTCAAAAAATTCTCTCGAATTGCGTGCAGCTCACACCATTAAATAATGTTTTTACTACACCTTCTAATGTCTTATGTGCCTTTATTTCCATGCCCTACTTTCCCCATAAATCACTCTTTTAGCTTGCTGCAACAAATTTATCCTTCAAAACTTTTCTCCATCCCTCAGCCTCCTTTCTCCAATCTGCTCATGAAGAATGATTGCAATCCCTCTTTTCTTTTCCCCCTTTTGTTTCCTTAAATGAATTTTGGGCAACCCTAAGATATAATGGCTCATATTCATTTAGATCAAGGAATGAGACTAATTGTTGATTTAATTCTCACTTTCTATGTTTTAGCTCACCCATTAAGTAAAGTACCCACATTGTAGTTTATGTCTAAATTCACTTTTCACTTTATTGACTTTACCACTTATAAAGTCACTTTCACTTTATAAAGTCACACTTAGGAAAATAATTATTTTGGACACTTTTCCCTAGGTAGAGACTAACCCATGGGAAACCACTTGTACAAGGTACATTAAAAGTCAACAACGTGTGGATCAGAGTGTGCACGTGAAATCATGGAAGCTGGTGGATATTTTATAGGCTCATAGGGAGTCTAGCTTCATAGGTAACAACCCTAAGGAAGTTAGAGATTTTCAAGTTCTAATGAGGAAGATAATCTACAATGAAAATGATCCATTCTATAGGGTATTCTTCTTGTGATGTTTGATACTTCAGTGGAAGTACCTCCCTCACTAAGAAGGAGTGTTGAAAAGTGTAGCTTGGGAGATATTCTAGAAGCACATATTGGGTTTTGTCATAAAATAACTTTGTGGGAAAAATGCCCAAGTGAAGGGGTTTTAGACCCCCATGGGGTCTAAAATCTAAAAGTGAAAATTGAAAGGAACTTAAAATCCTAATTCAAAGTGAATAATTTCTCTAAGATTTAGAGGGTTTGATAGAAGGATTGAGAAATATATTTAGGAAGGCTTAAGGCTAGGCTAAGGTGCATCAAATGAGAGGGAGATCATGTGATATGAGGGAGGCCAATATGTAGTCCAAAGGTAGCCTCAACTTGGAGGTCGAGAAGGGTTTCAACGATGTTAGTTTATCCTAGTGAAAATCTTCTCAAGAAGGTAGCGAGGAAACTCAAGGAAAAATAAAGTTGGAAGGAGGGTTTCTACCCTATAATAAATTGATTTTGTGGAAGTATTCCTTAATAACTAGTAGCATAGATATCAAAAAAATTTCAGGATTGTGGGTAAGTTTGCAGGGCCATTCTTGGGTATGTAAAGGTAGTCGTGAGGCTAAACTCCTAGAAAAAAAATTGGACACATATATTTTGTCTTAATGGAGGAAATAGGAGTGGCCGAGAGGCCTAAACCACCCTTATATCAACAATAAGGAATACAAAATCCCTTATGTGCTTGTTAGAAAGACCAAAAGCCTAGAGTAAGTGTGGCCAGGAGGGTTGGGCACCCTCAAAACCCCAACACAAAAAAATAGAGGCATACTTGGCTTAGTTGATGCAGAATAACCCTAAAATAATGAAGTCATGTGACTATCCATGTGATTGGTGCCTTGGGGAAAATTAGCTGAATAGTTTGATTTGTAAGGAGTTTCTAAAAAATGGTTGTCCACAGAGAAATTATTAAGTGGATGAAGGGATGTTTCAAATTTGAATATAAATATGTTATGCCCTAAGACTTGTCGTGTTGAGTGACAAAAAATAGGTTGTGGGTAAATATTGTGAGGCCCTAACAGGGCTACTTCCTATGCATGTCCAAAGCCTTGAAGGAAAGTCTAGATCTCATAAATATAACCCTAGATATATGTCAAACAAAGAGTCGAGACCCTGGTAAGGATGGTAGATTAATTCACTATTTGTACAAAAGGATGAGAAGAGAGGACTGCAATGAAGGGTTGCATGGTAAAGGAAGAGGAAGCGATGCTTCAGGGGTTGAAGCAACAATATGGTAGAGTCGTAGATCTGGATATATATGGAAGCATATAAATACTCAAACAACATAAGGTACAATGCACAAGTACAATGATATTGTCAGATAAATTCATTGTTAGGTGGAACTTAATGAGCAAGCCCTAGATGAGGTCAAATTCATAAGATCCATATCTGTAGAACAAAGGGAAATTCCATGGAGCAGATAGGAGCCATAGGTGAGGGCGTACCTGGAGCCCTAGATATCGGAAGATATAGGTATGTATGCAGTACAAAGAATCCCTAGAAGAGGGTAGACCTAAAGAAGTATTAGGGGATTGTTCCATGGTTGGAGAAATAGTATGAGGAAGCCAAAATCACTCAAGGATTGGCTAAATATGATCAATTCAATGAAAAAAGTGCAGGAAGGAGTCCAAGATTAGGACTGTGAAGGAGTAGCCAAAATAGTATCATTTTGTAGGGTTGTAGTGGCTTTCTCTAATCCCTAATTATAGACTTAAGAATGACTTTGGGTCTTTTACTAGAAGATGGAGTGTTTTGTGAGCTCAGGATTGATTCTTGAATGAAAAATGAAATAGTTCAAGGGATTAGATCACATTAGCCCAAATTCATTGTTGGCGAAGGACGTTTGACAGTGATAGGTGGAAGCCCTCCATGCCCTAAGTGTGACTTCATCAGGAAATACAAGAAGACACTAGTGGGAAGAAATTCCCCAATATTTGTGTCCTTGAAGGACTAAGGAGCTGCTAGTTGGGAAAGAAGTCCCAAAGGAGCTGAGTAGTAGTAGTGGGAAGTTGAAAGTTGTTCACAAATGAAGTTGTGAACAACTTAATAGGAGTTTCGATGTGTTTATGCATTTAAGGACAAATGATCAACTAGAGAGTTGATCAAGCCAATTTTAGTCACCTAATAGAGTTGGTTCATTGATAGAGGCAGGTTGGTGTTGCTATAGAACATGATAGAAGGACCGACATGTGTTTATGATACAACCATTGAAGTTGTGATTGCATGCTACATAAACTAGACAATCAATGTATATTGTTCCATATAATTTGGTATTCATATGTGTTTGAAAACAAGACCTAGTTTGTATGTAGTACTTGTGGATATATGAGGGCCATTATCCATGGCATAGGATCCCCAGAAAGTTTTATTATCATTTTTTAATATACTAAATAGGGGTTGAAAAGCTCTACAAATTTTCATGTGCGCTAGTTGATTCACTAATGTGTACTTTTTTTCTATGCAAAGTACAATAAGTTGAGGAATTTGAGTTGGATATATTAGTGATTTTAAGACACTAACCTAGATTCTCATATGCCATAGAAAAACAACATCCAACACCAAAAATTAGATATCCTCTATCAATTCAGAGTTTGAAAGAGACTTCCTCTCCTCCCTTGCTTTATTTTTGAGCTCCTGGATTTCTTGAAATGTTTCAAGTGGAATTGCATTGAAATATGTTGCCACAAAGTCATGGGAAAAGAGCTTTCCCCCACGCAACCTTGGTTAGGATCTACCACCTCCATCCTTCCTACTCCTCATCCTCTATATTAAATGCATAGATGAGACATGAGAGGGTTCCTTAATATCTCTGCAGGGTCTTCCTCAACCTGCAAAGTAGAAAAAAGACCAACTCGAACCAACCTTAGTAGAACCAATATATTGGAAAATTATCTCATCACAGAAGCACCAGATGTAATATTTAACATTTTACAAAGACCCTCTAGAGGTGGAAGAGGTCAACACTTCCTCAACCAAATATTTCTCCCCCTTGACCATTGAACAATAAATTCACCACCCTAAGACCATGAGAAAACAGTGCCTAAAAGGTCACAAATAATTTTCCAAACCCAACTTGCCACACTTTCCTAAACACACAACTAAGCCCACCTAGACCAAATTGCATGGTGAGTTCCAACAAACCCCAAAACTAGAGAGGAAAAGAAGAGACAAAACTAGGCACCCAACCAATCCAACACTCCCAACAAACTTCTGAGAATAAAAAATGCAAACAAGAAAATGAGACTGAGGCTCAAAAGCCTGAGGATGAATTTTTCCAAAACAACTAAATACAAAATCCAATTGAAGCAAAAGTGAGACCAAAATGAGCACATGATACTTACAATTCGATATCACAAGTGGGTCATTAAAATTTAAAAACTCCACCAGGAAACAAAAACACACTATGGAAACATCCCCCTCTACTAACCACCTGAAGGGAGAAGCTCTAAAGGTTCCTTCCTCCTCATCCCAAGCCTCCTCTACCCTCAACGCCAGAGCCTCCACACAAGCCTCATTAACAAAAAAATTACTTGAGGGTGCCAAGGACCTTCTCATTTCAAATGGTTTCAACAACCATCCAACTCAAGATATGAAACCGCTGCCAACTAGAGGACTGCATGCTCTTGCATGAAAAGTTCCAACTGTATTAGTCCATCATAAATGCATAATTACTAGATTGAGGGTGGAGGACACATTTCCCCAAGCCCCATTCCATCTCTCATACCACCCACATCAAGGGTATATGTGTTTTAATTACATTTGAACCTAATTTAATTAATCAAAACATATTTTCGTATGGTTCAATCAATATTCATTGATCTTAAGGTGGGGGGCGGGGGGGCGAGTTATCAAAACTTGTGATAAAAACCGACTGACATATTAGTGGCTCCACGAGGGACTTATGCATATCTGCTTTACCACTTGTGGGTGTGGTTGTTGCCCCCACCATTTCCAATTCTATTGTTTAAGTTTGTATTTTTACATAAGTAACCTAGTTGTTAATATTTATTTCTACCTTAATTACAACCCAACAAATCCATCTCGCTATTTTTGCAGAATGCACATTTTTTCCCCTATTTTCTACATTGAACTAGTGCAACTTTTGGACCAGTTTTCTCCAGTAATCTAACAAAAATTTCTACCTAGTCACCTACACTTATTCCATGTATTATATTGATACAACATATACAATACTCCAATGCACTTTTTGGATAAATTTTATTCGCTATTTTATTTTTCTAAATGGTTTCTTATTTTTTCTCAGCTCAAACAATGCCCTTGTAGGGTCCTCTCAAGTTGGTAGGTGGATGGTTTTAAATTGTAATACATTTTTAGAAAATAGTGTAGGTAGAAAATAGCTCCCAAAAATTCCTAATAAATTCCATTTTTAAGGTTTATTTTGGCTGTATTTCATATGTATAATTCAACATAAGGATTTCAAAAGATTTGGTTACTTATATAGTCTTTAGACTTGCTTTAAATCAAAAGAAATTTGGATGAATAAAATGCTTATTTTCATGCTATTATTTTTCCTTAGATATTTGTTTCTATTTGAAGCATATATTTTTAAATATTTTAGCTATATTTTCACATTTTGTTTGTAAGTAAGAAGTGGCTATATTGTATTTTCAAATAAAAGGTATTACACAGTACTGAAGAGCATGGTCGGTATGACTAGAGGCCTGACCATTGACATAATATTTCCTTCTTGGATTTTCTGTAATGTCTAATAATTTTCTCCCTACTAGTCTTTGAGATATCAAAATTTACAAAAATTATGGAAAAAGACCCCTTAACGGAGTTGTCAAAGAAACTACTATACGATTGAATTTTAATACCCTGAACAAAAAGATACAGATGACAAGCCCATTGGGCAGAGAACTAGTAAAATAGAATTATAGACCGATTCATAAACTTAGTTGGGCCAATCATTCCTCATCCACTGTGATGGGATTCTCTAGTGTTCCATTGGTAGGGCCCCCGTTGGTTATCGGTTTACTGGAAGACACTCCTCCAAGTTCCTTTTTTATGTTGGGAACTGTTAATTTCACATCCGGAGTCTTCGCCACCCTATGCTTGAGTAACTCGTAGTGTGGGGAATCCTTGGTAACAAATATACTGTGATCAACTGTTTCAACATAGATAATAAACTTGTTGTTCAACATGTCCTACTTCTCCTCTAGATTTTGTCTAGCCTAGATTTTCTATTGCATTACAAAACCCAATATAGTCCCCATGCTCTAGGTGAGTTCGATGGACCTACTTGAAAGGTTCTCTCGAGCTCTGATGTGACCCAATTTAGGTATCCAAACGAACTGATCATCCACGTCTTCTATGATGTTCTGCCTTATGATGCCCGTGGCTTGATACTCCAAGTTAGTAATACAGTCCAGGAACTCCTGGGGGATGGTATTATGAAAATTTAGGGAAGCTTTTTGAGAGGCCAATTTTTCCCTAGTTTGCGGCCTCATATTAGCCTGATGCCATTGATCCATGTTTCAGTCTCTTGTGCGAGGAATAGTTGAGGATTCACGATTGGAATGCGAGGCATGGTCCATACTAGGAACTAGATGGTAAGGATTGCGATACAGAGGATGATGACCAGTGGAACTAGAATGAGAGAGGTTAGGGGAGAAGGAGTGAGAATGGAGAGGGTATGATATGAAATTAAAAATTTGAAGGTTTCTTGAAAAAATTTGCAAGCTACTTTATGTCTTCTGGAAAATGGATTGAAATTTCAAAAGAACATAAACTTAGAAATTTTAGTTAAGTTTGTACATATAACCAGAGAAAAATAGACAACACGCAACATCAAAAAATAACAATTTTGTTATGCATAATTATGAATTACGGATAAATCAAATTCCCTAAATGTACCGCTATACATTTAGAACAACAGATCAAATAATTTGAAGACACTTTCTCTAAGAGTAAATAGACACACATAAAGATAGAGGAACCTACTTGTGATCCAAGCGCTTCCTATTCTCCTTTTGTCGCTTTTGTTGTAGCTTCCAATCCAACTTAAATCACCAGATTAGTTCTTGGAAGTATAAACACTGAACAACAAAGAGATTGAAATATACAGATGCCTATTTATCTTAAATAATTAAATTGATTGAACATGAAACATATATATCAGTTAAGAATCCATCATAGGAGAAATAGATACATATATGGGAAAATGAACATCAATCTTTATTTATGAGTAGAAGGGGGAGGTTACAACCAATGATAGATTTGATGTCACCAGCTCCAGAATCATCCCAACCTCATCACAATCAACATCTCACGAGCTGCATATCACTTCTATCACTCTCTCAATTGAGAATCTAACAACATTTTTTTACCAAATTTCTTCCTTCCCTAGCACTAGGATATGTGCTCAATTTATAGGGCGACTGATGGTAGTTTCTCAATCAATGAATTTCTAATAATAGGAAATACATGTTCCCAAGCTCAGAGGTGTTATATGGACAAATGAATTCGAATTGTGACACATACAGAATCTTCTAGAAGGCACTGGCCATGTGGAGATTCTGGAACAATGATAATCTCACTCCCAATTGACCAACACACTCTTCAATGTCGGGAAGTTCATTGCAGTGCACCCTTGAATGGATGAAGCTACATATGAAACACAGTTAGTCCCTTGAGAGGCAGCGTTGGTGAGCTCATAAGTGATATAACATATACTTCAAACCTTAGAAGTCTTGCAATAGAAATCATGAATGGTTTGTTCTTGTCTTAGGGCATGTAGAAACTGAAATGATAGGGGATGATAGACCCTATTTCATTGGTCCTAGGGATGATATCCTGTTTGACCAGGTCATGGGGAATGATGCCAAAATTGACCTATAACAATTGCCCCCTAAAGCATGAAGTCAGAATAATAACAATATTTTTTGAATGAGATTATTTACAATGTGATGGGCTGGAACTGAAGCGGAGTGGCGACCTACATCAATATTACAATACATTACATCATGATATTTTCATCTTGATCATGAATTATTGAGGGAGGCATTCCCATGCTCAACACATAAACTATCTAATAACATGTACATAGTGCATAAATTCGTCTACATTGGAATGTTTCCCAATACAGACATGCCTACAGAAATAGGCCCATGTTTGGATGATGATTTGTATGTAAGGTCACCGTACATATGATGTGTACAACTATCCTGAAATCATAGCTCGGATGGTTGAAACTAGATCCGAGGTCTTCTTATCTAGTTCACTCAATTGTTCGTGTACAAGTATAGCCATGGGAATATATGATTTGTAGTTGAACATGGTAAGAGATTGTTTGATTATTAGCCAATGATATAAGTTGTTAGCAAACGTGAGAGAACCACCATTGATGTTGATAGATCTCAAGGTACTGTAGTACATTTCATAAGGCGTGAATAGATGATTTTATGTTGAACGCTAAACAAAATCTTTCGGTCAAAGGTCCAGAAGCGAGGATCTTTTCGATGTTGTAACAAGCCTCATGGTACTGGAAGATGATGTTTCTAAGTAAACTTCCTGGATGATGATTGGACGTCGACAGGAAACCACTTTATCGTGAAATAGGAATTACTGATTTCAGAGACAAAATGTGACTTGATATAGCAATTTTTAAGGATGGCTATCATGAGAATGAAGGTTTATGAGTATTGCAAAAGGATGAGTATTTACTGGATGAATTCTCTTGAACATTTCGGTGACACTAAGATGAGTTGGTAGCATTGACCCAAAACTGAGGTAAAGGTACGATGAACCATAGGTATGAATGAATCGTCAAGAATATTACCCAACCCAAATAGTCACGATGATGGAGTGAAGTGTTATGTTCAAGAGCGACCTGCTACTGTAAAAGTTTTGTTCACTTTCCCAAATTTTCCCTGGTCATTTGTTGACCAGTACCTCTTTATTTTTTAACAAGCTTGAGGAGGATAAAATATGCTTGATCTATAATTCAACCCTTCGGGCCAATATGCAGCGCTATTTAATAATTTAATAAGTTTAGCAATAAATGAAACTCAATTCTTGCCATGATCAACAAGCCCATCTTTGTTTTATGTTTTAATGAGCCTAACCACAATGATAGCCTGGTCCTTTTTCATATTTAGAGAGTTTGAAAAGGATGAAAAAAGAAAACTCCATAACTACTTTTTCGCAAAGTTGTCATTTAGATCCAAAAAAGTGTAAAATTATATCAGAGAGAACCTCCTAGCCATGTTCGACTAAGGTTTTCCTTTTTCGTAAATAATCTATCTCAGTCTGGAAAAGGGTTAAACTTATACTGAGTAGATTTTGTTTCGTTTACTTTTACGAGCTCAAAAAGATAAGTGCTCGACAATCTTTTCACATTATCGAAGTATGAAAAGAGATAAAAGAAGAATCCAGGGCTTCCTTTTTTGCCGTTATCGAAGCTCGAAAAAGAGATAAAAGTGTGCTTGAATTCCTTTTTCATTTTTATCAAAGCTCTAAAAGTAAGGGAAAAAGTATTCTTTGTGGTAAAATCATTCTTGGATAAATGTGCACGACTAATCTACTATGTCAGTTGTAAACTTGTTCAGACTCCAACAAATGGATTAAAAATACTTGTTTCATGATAAACAAAAATGAATAAAAACCATATTCACAGCAATAAATATGATTTTGAAATAATCAAATGACTAATTAAAATATTTTTACTGTTCATTTTTACCATTTTAAAGTTACCATTTTCATTTTGGAGCTCTGAGCCTGTTTTTTCCCCCGAACTTCAGCGGTCGATTGCGTGCAATTGGTAAGAATTTTTTGAATGCCCCCTGCAAGAGCACATGTTGAATGCCCCCTACAAGAGAAGATGCCCCCCAAGCTTCATTTCATTCACCTAAGTAGACTACTAGTTACTAATAGCTGGATGGAATGAAGGTTTATTTATGAGATCAAATGGAAGACTTGTCTTAATTAGGAGAGGATTTGTTTCATTTTTTGACAAGCTTGACACAGGAAAAGAACTATTCTCATGGTATGTTTCATTTTTTAATGAGGTTGGCATAGTAAAATAACTATCCTCATGAATCTGTTTCATTTTTTAACGAGGTTGACATAGTAAAAGAACCATCCTCACAGGAACCTATTTCATTGATCGAGGTTGACATAAGAAAGAACTATCCTCATCACCTGATTCATTTTTTAACAAGTTTTACACAATAAAAGATCCATCCTCATTGTGTAGTCAGACTAGTGAGTGTGTGCTAGAAACGATGTATCCTAACAGAGTCATCATTTAAGGAGTTTGATGAGAACCACAAATCATAAGTTATAACATGTGTTGATGGGTCTTTTCCAAGGTTTCCATTGAATTTAGGAATTTTGGAGGGTATTTTTTGTGGAATCACCAGCCACCAAGGAGAATAACTAATGGGACCAGCTTGATATTGCACTAAATATGTGAATAAAGGATCAAGCCATTCAGTACTCATAAGGGAGGAACCAGATAGAATTCCAGATGATGACATGGGTGAAGTCAAGGACAATACATCGAAGATGAAGCAACAATATATGTTGTCACAGCTGAAATAGATGATTTAGTCTGGGATGTTGTCTCAGCCATGGTCAAATGACCCAGTGTATACCCTATTGGATCTATGGGAACTTGAAGTGAAATAGGATCAACAAAAGAAGAGTAAGGTGATTGAGGAAAAAAATCGTACACGTAAAGCTCCTGCCCAAAATGAGTTGGAGTTAAAGATGTTTTTTCTTGTTTTATTTCTTCAATCGAAATTAAATCAGGTGCAAGGATTTCATAGTCAGGCCCAAAGTATATTTCAGGAGGTTGACTGCGCGATATGGGAGACTCAATGGATACAATATATTGTGGGGTGACCGATATAGGAACAACTTCCAGTCATTCGACTTTGGGATGCAGATGTTCTGGCAAAAAAATGACAGGATCTAGATCAACTTCTAGTTGAACAATGTCAGGTTCGGGAGGTATGGTCTCACTGATTGGATGGATCATGACCACGGGTAGCTATGAGTACTCCGTATCGACAACAGTAGATGAACCAGTATTTGTAGAAATAACTTGTGTCGACTCTGGTATATTTGAGGTTGATGTCACACCAGAGGTACTGATAGTACTAGTTTCGGTAGAGTGATGTTGCATTCATCGACCAGAAGTGGCTTCCAGTGTTAAAGGTGGTTTCAATGCTATTCTATGTGAATGAAGGGAAAAGGGATGTTCTTCTTCCACAATGTATAATTAATTTTATGACCAAAAATAAATAAACAAAATAAAAGGGTAATTCTAGGAAAAAGGTTTACCAAGAAACTGTGAACTGCAGAATACCTCCTGGCGAACCAAGAAGTATAGGCAGGCAATCTCCCCGAATGCTGCGTTTGGCGTATCAAAACTTACAAGGTAGTCAACTTGGTTCACTATGGATGGATAAAAACCTAAATTTTTCCTCCCAAACATACCCAAAGGTACATGGAGGCCCAAGTCCATATTAGCATTGTCTAATGCGAAATTACACAGTGAGAGCACCCCCTTATACTTTTCATACTAGTACACCGCCTGATATACCCGAAGGTAAGTGGATGAGCTCTGATATACCTATGTACGTGGAGTGAGGTATCACACTCGGAATTTATCGCAGAAAATTAATGAAAATTTCTATGTTTAAAGACGTCGGAAGACATCTCTAGCCTAGACCTTCTAAATTTTATTGTTATGGTTCCAATGCTTTTTTAGGTAAATTGATGTAACTTTTAAGTTGATCTTGTTTATAAACTTTCCTTTTGAGGTTCTCCGTGTAATTTGATGGAAATTCATAAAAAATTCAAACTAAAATGATAAGAAAACTTTTCAATTTTAGCTTTCTCAATGAAAATCCTAGCTACTAAATGGAAAGAGCAGTTAATTTTGAGAGCAAACAACAAAGAGCACAAAATAATATGCAGTTTTCCTAACTTGTTCCTATGCAAAAAACACAATTCACTATATGCAAATGCAGGTTTCTTTTCAGTCCCAATAATGTGAATGCAAAAAGGAAACTGTATGCATCAAATCAACAAAAAAACAAATGCTTTCTTCTTTGAGAAAAGATGAATTTAACAACAAATTCTCTTTTAGGAAAAATGAAGAATGGAACTACAGTTTTTCCTATAGGAAACGAAGAATTTAACGACAATTTACTTTACGAAAAAAAATGGATCTAATGCAGAAATAAAATACTTTGAATTTGATTTGTCAATGATAAAGAAAAACACTTAAAGAGACATTGAACAAACTTACTTTTCAAAGGAGGAAGAATCAATTAAATTCACTGGTCTCTATGAGGTATCAGACAATTCAAAACAGAACAAACAAATGGTTGAGTATGATGGAAATGAAAAATTCAAAGGGAATTTTTTTGGCTAAGGAGGAAACAAAGTCTCTAGGGGGATACAGTGCATTGCAATGCACCCCTGAGTGGGAGACAGTGCAATGTGTCTTAACCAACAGTGCATTGGGCGCAGCAGAGATTCAAAATTCAAGCTACAAAACAAACTTCTAATGCAATTTTTTGATTCAAAAGTATAATAATTGACAATAGATGCTACTGGGTGGATAAGCAGAGGAAAAAACACCAGGAATGAAGGGAAAATCCCCCATTGGAGTCACCAATTTGTTATGTGTAATTATGAATTATAGATAAATCAAATTCCCTAAATGTGGTGTTATGAATTTAGAACAACAGATCAAAGACTTTGCAGACACTTTATCTAAGAGTAAATAGACACACAGAAAGATAGAGGAACCTAATTATGATCCAAGTGCTTCCTATTATCCTTCTATCGCTTTTGTTGTAGCTTTCAATCCAACTTAAATCGCCAGATTAGTTCCTGCAAGTATAAAAAATTAACAAAAAAGAGATTGCAATATACATATGCCTATTTATCTTAATCAGTTAAATCGATTGAACATGAAACAAATATATCAGTTAAGAATCCATCACATGAGAAATTGAAACATAAACATATACATATATGGGAAAATGAACAACAATATTTATTAATGAGTAGAAGGGGGAGGTTACAACCAATGATCGATTTGATGTCACCAACTCTAGCATCATCCCAGCCTCATCACAATCAACATCTCACCAATAGCATATCACTTCTATCACTCTCTCAATTGAGAATCCAACAACATTTCTTTACCAAATTTATTCCTTCCTTAGCACTAGGATCTTTACTCAATTTATAGGGAAACTAATGGTAGTTTCTCAATCAATGAATTTCTAATAATAGGCAAGAAATGTTCCCAAGCTTGGAGGTGTTAGATGGACACATGGATTTGAAGTTTGACACATATGGACTCTTCTAGAAGGCACTGGCCATGTGGAGATTCTGGAACAATGATAATTTCGCTCCCATTTGACCAACGCACCCTTGAATGTCGGGAAGTGCATTACAGTGCACCCTTGAATGGACAGAGTTGCATATGCAATGTAGTTAGTCCCTTGAGAGGCAGCATTGGTGAGCTCATAGGTGATATAACACATACTTCAAACATTGGAAGTCTGGCAATAGAAGTCATGAAAGGTTTGTTCTTGTCTTAGGGCATGTAGCAACTGAAATGGTAGGGGATGATAGAACCTATTTCATTGGTCCTAGGGATGATTTCCAGTTTGACCAAGTCATGGGGAATGATGCCCAAACTGACCTATAACAAATTTTATAACGGAGTTCACCCCTCCTAGTCTATGTCTCCTGGTTCAATTTCCAATATTGGCAATTTGTATTATATACTCAAAATGTAAATTACATCAACATAGAATGCTTAAACCACAAAAATAATGTTTCCATTGTGTCGAGAACACCAGAAAAATCCTATGTAGGCTCTTCTTAGGCTAAAAAATGGCTAAGTTATTCTTCCTTCTCCATTTCTTTGCTATCAATCCTACAAAATGACCAAACAGGAAAACAAGAAATGTATTGCTCCTTTAGTTGATCTACCAAGTGAAAAATTTCCATGTTTTTAGTGTGATTTTCGTTGTTAATTGTGCAAAATGTTGGACAATTAGTTTAGTGTCATGACACTAACTTCCAACCCTTTTCATGATCGTATGGCAGACATGTGGTCAGCAGTGCAGGCTAGAGGCCATGCACCTGTCGGCTCTAAGTTGCTGGTCATGTGGAGGGCCATATATGACCATGGGCTAGGGGCCATGCATTAGCCCCTCCAGCTCTTTCCCTATCATCGTTAGCCCCGTTGTCGATCTTGTGGGATGAATGGGACTGGGGGCCGAGCTAACTTCCCACACCCTCTGCCTTACACCATGGGCACATAGCATACAATATGACTGGGGCTGGAGCCATGTGCCTCGCCACCTCCACAAATGCAAAAACATTTAAAAATTAAATATTAATTCACCCAGTAGTTATAATGAGTATGTATGGTGGGTGGTTTTTTGTTGTGAGATTGTGGGTTTGATTCTTCATTGGGTCGATCGACAGGCCAAAAAATAATTTTCACAAATCCCAGGAGACTTTGGCAAGTAAGCCAAACAAACTTCAAATGGAGATACTTGTGTAGATGAGTAATTGGCACGATTGTAGGCATGTTGGATGTAATGCAAATTCTCATCCCAATGTTTAGGATGCTTACCAAAATATACATGAAGGAGATGCACTATTATTATATTTACCACTTTTGTTTGGGCATCAGTTTGTGGATGAAATGTTGTGCTCTTCTTCAACTTTGTGTCCATGAGTTCCCATAAACTTGACCAAAAATTCCTGAAAAATAGAGAATCTGGATCAAAAATTATAGAAGCGGGAAACCAAAAATGAACCCATACATTTTGGAAGAACATCTTTGTGGTCTGTTCAACTATAATATGTTTCTTACATGGAATCAAAAAATGCATTTTTCTTAAACGATCCACAACAACATATATATAATCATGACCTTTTCTAGACATTGGTAGTCCCCCTACAAAATCCATAGAAATGATTTCCAAAGGATGATAAGGAATAGAAAGTGGAGTGTAAAAACCCAATTTCCTATTTCTAGACTTGCTAGTAGCACACATGGAACATCCCTTTACATATCTTGAAACAATTTCATTCATGTGAGGCCAATAACAATACCTCTAAATTTGTGCAACTATTTTGCCTACACCAAATGACCAGCAATAAGAGAAGTGTGGGCTTCCCTTATGACATTGACTCTTTCACCTTGTGAAAAACATAAATTTCCAAGATGATACACCAAATTGTTTTGAAAATGATAATATAAATCTTCAACATGATTGTCTTGGATCAAAGTTTCGTACACATCTTTAAAATCATCATCTTGAGCATATTTTTCAATATAGCTTTCATGCATGATTGAATTATGCTTAAGAATGAAAGATTCATTAACAATAGGCCTTGATAACATATCAACAACTTTGTTTTATATAACTTTATTGTACCCAATTACCAAATGAAATTGTTTTAGGAATCCCATCCACCTGAAATGTATAGATTATTATAGGTTGGTTTGCAATTGTAAATATTGAAAAGGTTGTTGGTCAGTATGAATACTCATTTATTTACCCATAAAATACTTCTTCCATTTATTAACCTTTTGTACCAAAGCATACAACTCTTTATCATAATTTGGATAGTTAGTTACTGCATTGGTAAAGGTTTCAAAATGACAACAAATAGGCTTACCATGCAGCATCAAAACTTCTCCCATGGCATAATCACTTGCATCAGTTTGAATATCAGATGGATGCTTAAGATATGGAAGTGCTAGAACTGGTGTTGTACTTATTTTCTCTTTCAAAGTATCGATGGCTTTTTGTTTCTTTCCTCCCCATTGAAATATCTATTTCACACTTTTCAAAGTGTGTAGTGGTGTTGCAATAGATGAGAAGTTAGCTATAAATTTTCTCCAATATTGGGATGCTACCAAAAATCTCCTAACTTCTGTTACATTGTTGGGTTTATGCCAATTGACAATGACTTCAACATTTTAGGGATCAATCTTCAAGTCACACCCTCCTACAATATTACCCAAATACACCAAAGAGGTTTTCCCAAATTCACACTCAAGACATATTCAAATACAATTTCTCTCTTTTCAAGACATCTAACACTTGTTTCACATTCTTGAAATGCTATTCACTAGTCTTACTGAAAATCATAATATCATATAAGTAGAAAATGACAAAATCATCAAGGAATTGTCTCAACACATAATTCATAATTCTCATGAATGTTGTAGGTGCATTGCAAAGCCCAAATGACATAACTAAACATTCAAAAAAACATTATTTTGTCTTGAAAGATTTTTTTCAGTTATAATCTTCAACAATCCTTATATTATGATAACCACTTCTCAAATCTAACTTAGTGAAGTAAACAACATTCTTCAATTGATCTAGTAAATCATCAATGTGAGGAAGAGGATAGTGATTATTTATCGTGATCTTGTTCAAAGCTATAAAATCCACACACATGTGCCATGTACCATCTTTCTTTGGAACCAAAATAATAGGAGACCCACAAGGATATGTGCTAGGCCTAATGACCCATTTTTCAAGAAACTATTGAATTTTCTTCTTGATCTCTACATTCTCCAAAACTGACATCCTGTACATGTCAATATTGGAAGTGGTGCATCCCACTTCCAATGAATATCGCATTGGATTCCTCTTCTAGGAGGAAACCCTTTAGGTTCTTGAAACATCTTGTCATAAGTCTTAACAACTTCAACCAAATAATTCTTGAGTTTGAAATCACACCTTTTGAAATATTAAGAATCAACAATATCTTTAGCTTTAATCATCAACAACACAAAATTATTACTAGCATTTACAATCCTTTTCATTTGACCAACACTTACAAGAGATAAGTTCATCTTCTTGAAATGTGCTCTAACAATATACTCAATTCCATATTTTAAAAAATGATATTTTTCCTCATGACAATAAAATATGGATTTTTAGGCATACAAATATGCACTCCCTAAATCAATTCCATATATGTCAAGTGGTACAACATTAAGCTCTACCTCATCTATAAAGTTTGCAGTGATGGTGAATTAGAGTTTACATTTTCTTGTCACTTGCAATTTGGCATCATTATGTACCCAATCCAAAGGGTAAGGTTTAGTATGAGGTGTAGTTTCTAGATTTAGTTTCTTGACAAATGCTTTAGAAATAAGATTGAATTGGGATCCACTATCAAATAATGTATCAACTTTTATATGTTTTGTAATGACCCAGTTATTGAGAAGATCAATTATTTATTTATCATTTTGAGACTCAATAGGCTTACTAGAAGAACTAGTACTTGCAATAGAATCTTTACCTTGCATTTCCATGGTTGTGATTTTGGTTTCATAGCATGAATCAGATATTAGCCTTCTTGTTGAGTAGTTGCAACAATAATTTGTTCCCCCTTGGTGTTGAACTTATTTGGTCTCATTTATGGATATAGTTTCCAAAAATGGTGTTCATCATGGCCTTCTTTTGAAAAATGTTTACATGTAACTTTCTCTCCCTATTTCTTTACTGGAGAATTATTTTTTCCTTTTCCTTTTAAACTTCCCTTTTCCTTTGTCCAAATTTGGATGGTTTCTTGCTAGTCTCTTGAGGAACATTCTTGCCTCCATCTTCTAAAAGAGTTTCCTGAACACATACGTCATATTGATTGGTGGGATTAAACATAAGTATAGTGTGTCTCAAATAACTAAGTAATCCACCTATCTATTTAAGGAGAGTGTCTTGTGAAGACAAATCAACAACCAAGATTAAAGCTCTTCTTCTAAATTATTGTTTGTAATGAATACTCTAGCCTTTAGGTTGTCTAAAATTTTTCCAATACGTAATTTATTTTTTCATATAAGCTAATGGATAAAATTTCATACTTAATGCCTCTACAAAATAATTCCAAGAAGAGATAATTTTACCACTTTTCTTCAAATGTTCTTGAGTTCTAGCCTTCCACCAAATGAGTGTTGCGCTTTCTAAACGAAGAGATGTGAGATGGATCTTGGTAACATCATCCTTAATGCTTTGAATCCTGACATTAGGGGAATTTTGAGGTCTAAAATGGGCCTCCTAAGAAAAATGTACAACCAAAATTAACTTTATAAGAACCAATAGGATTCAATATGATGATGTCAACCATGGGGGATGATTCACGATTTTTTAAGTAAAAGGGTAGAAAGATTAAAAAATAATAAAATAATAAAACTACTTTTTTGACTCGTATTTTCAACTTATTTACCAAAGTGTTTACTCAAATTGCGAGCGGGAGTACTTGTTTGATGAAAAATTTAATTCCTCATCCAAGGAGTAGCCATATTTCATACTTTTGATGGACCCTGCTACAAGAAAAAATGTAATTGAAATCACGTTTTTCATGTATTTCTCATTTTTCATGTAGTAGGATCCATTGAAAGTATGAAACATGGGTACTCCTTGGATTAGGAATCAAAAGTTTCATCCAACGAGTATTCCCACTCGAAATTTGAGTAAAAACTTTGGGAGATAAGTTGAAAATACGAGTTGAAAAAGTAGTTTTTTTCTTTTTTCTTTCTAAAATTTGATGATGTAATAAAATATTATTTTATTATTTCCACTGTTATTTTATAATTTCTTTAGGAGGCCCATTTTAGACCTCAAAATTCCCGTAATTCAATAGACTTCAATTTGAAAAACCGAATTATCCAAATTTTCAACATTTACTTCCCCATTGTACAAAGAAAAATCAAACTTGACATCAAGATTAAGTAAAGGAGACTTAGCATGTACTTTTGGAGATATAGGAGGAGTATGTCTAGGTGTTGAAGGAGGTGAAGAAGGAGATGAGGATGGACGTGAATATGGACGTGAAGTAGGAGATGGTGGAAATATAGGCTTTCTCCCATCACCACCATTACTTTTTTATTGATTTGAACTTTCTCCTTGGAACCCTTTTTTCATTTCATTATATACCACCTTTACCATCTCTTACATATCATAGAATTCCTTTTTAAAATCTCTCTCATCCTCATACATCAAGTTCAGTCCTTCTTCATGTGCCATGCTTGGTAGAGTTTTTGGAGTTTGTGACCTCCTTGAACCAATTTAAGGGTTTGGTTCTTTAAGAACTCCTCCTCGTCTTAACTTAGACCTTGCTAACATTAAAAAATGTAACAACCCCGGATTAAAAATTCATGTAATAAAAGTTATTAAAGGTAAAATAAGACAACAACAAAGGGACACTTATTCCAAGCTAAATGTTGGGAAAAATACCCTAGTGGGCATCATTTGTTGTGTTTATGGCTAAGGGAAATTGGTAAAGGAAATGGATAAGACTTTGGAAAGGAAAAAAAGTATTTTGGTACATTATTTATGAAAATAATGGAAATTAGGAGAAAAGGAAGGTGAAAGTTCACAGGTTGCATGTGAGGAGGAAAATGAAGGAAAATAATGGAAAAATGAAGAAATTAGAGGCCTCATCAATAAAAATACCTCAGAGCATCAGTTGAAGATATTTTGCAGCATTTTGTCAGCATTTTGTCAGTTTAGTGTTAGAATTAGTCTCATAGAGGAGAAAGAAATAAATCAAGAAAGGAAAAGGAAAGGAAAAGGAAAGGAAGATACAAGAAGGACAAGGAAAGAAAAGGAAGGCAACGATCAAGAAACTTCAACAAGAATAGTTACAGGTAATAAATTTCATGTGTGATTTCCTAGCTAGTTTTGACATGCATGGTATGTGCATGTTGATATATGGTTCTTTTGTTGTCGTTGGCATGGATTTTTCTAGGATTCGATATTGGATTTTAGCCTACCCTTGTCATTTTTAAATAGAAAGGGTATGATCGGATTGTTCTTGTATTTTATCTTTGGATTTTCAAATGGTTTCATAATCAGGGGTGAGGCAGTCTTAGGAAAATTACCAAAGGCCTGGGAATACCTTTATCAGTAATGGCGAGATACATGGTAAATCCTGAGGGTGTATATGGGAAAATTACTCAAGGATGGTGAATAGATTTTGAGGCATCCAAGCTTGATTCATTTTTTTGATCTCGACACTGGTTTAGGTGTGATCACAGTATGGAGAGGGTGGAGGTGGTTTAACCTATCGATTCCCTTGATGGCCTTTGGAATGGTTTATCCCATGAGATCCCATGTTCATGCTTGGAATATAAAATGAGGGTGATTGGATAAAGAGATATTTGGCTCAACCAATCTATGGTTGGGTGGAACGTGGAAGTCTCGAACCTGGTCAGTATTTTCCTATGTTTAATAAAGCTAAGTTTATATTACATTGGTAAGGAAATGTACTGGTTATTATGTGGTTTGATGGTTTTTCTCTTATTATTATTTACCTGATTATATGTTGGTTATAAACATGGTTTTAAGACATATTTTAGTCATGGTGATTTCCGTGTTTTCACTCATAGTTGAATAAATAATGAATTAAAGACCTAATTGATGTTAAGACATCTAATACAATAAAGTAGGGACCTTTCTTGTTAAACCTCGAATAAATTTTCAGTCATTAGTGTTCAAACTTACATTCATGACTTGTAGGTTGCATATCTAGCAATTTTTTGATAAAATATTAGTCCTGATTGGAGATGGTTAGGCCAAGTCCTGGTTCTAGTTTTTTGTTTACAATAATTATCTTCATGTCTGTTATGAGCTCTGGAAGTTTCATAGTTTTTGGGAAGAGGCCTAGCCCTAGCCATGGAAAATGGCCTTAATTCTTGCACTCATTGGCACAACACCAAAAGAAAAATTCCACAATCACATTGATGCAGGCCTATGGGAGCGACTAGGAACCCATAGTCGCTTGGAGGCCTTGGAAATGGAGTGAATGGGGCTCTAAGTCAATAAAAAGGTGAGTTTTCACAAGGGTTGGATACCTAGAGGCTTTGAGTTACTCCTAGAGGTACTATGGCACCTGAGGGAAGTCAGTAAGGTCTCAAGTTGTTGACTCTATTTCCTTAAGGTAGATAGGAGTTTGAGTCATATCATAGTGACGCTCTACTCATGCTTACCATGGGAAATTTGGTGAAAGTGGGGAAATATGGGAGAAGGCATTATAGTTTGGTATCAAATCGAGGTTGCACTCTCTTTGGGTCATATCTGATACCACAAGGTGGTATCAAGGCATGGTTTCACTCTCTTTGGGCAAGTTTTATGTTGTTAAGGTTATGGTTGTCATGCATGGGATCATGGTCTATTGGTATGGTCATGCATGAACATAACTAAGGTATGGATTCGATTTTGGTATCTATTTGGTTTATCTAACATGGTATATTTACAGGAACAAGAGAATAAAAAACAACAAGAAAATGGTAAAATATAGTTCCTATGACTCTCCCTACCGATCAATTGGGCATCAAAGAGAAAAGTATTCTCTTGTTATATAAGATACATTGAATAGCTTGAGGGAAAAGATCATAAGTTGTAAAGGAGACAATGACAGGTTGGTTGAGGCCCAAGAAAGATTTGAAATGGCTTAGGAGAAGCAAGTAGAAGTTAATGCAACAATCCTTTAGAGTTTTTCAGAGTGCAAAAACATGGACAATTGAGAACCAGTCAAGAGAAGGAAGAGAAAAATAATGGATCCTGTTAGACTCCTATACCAATAGGTGTCCTTTTTCATGATTGACTTGTTGAAATATGCAATATTTTCAAACCTTTTTCTTGTTGCAAAGGTGTTCCATATTCTTTTAAAATCAAAAAATTTTAAAAAATGTAAAGAGGGTATACCCTAAAAGTTAAATCAAAGGGTGAAAAGAATAAAATGGTCAAAAAAGTGAAATAAATGAACCCCAAACAAAAATAGACGAGGAAAGTGTGCAAGTCTAAATGCCACTACTATTTCATTTTTTGTAATAAACAAAATTGTGTGCAGCTTGTCAAACTTTTGCCACAATTTATGAAGAGTCAAACTGTTTAAACTTGACTCATTCATTTTCAATTTCATGTTGTAGAATAGAGAATAAATATCTGACCAAACAGTTTAATCTTGGCAGATAAGTAGATAGGTAGAGTTAATAAAAAGGTGCTCAACAGTTTAATCTGAGCCCTTGGATGTAATAAGTGTAGACTTAGATAGGTTTTCCATGTAAAAGAAAAAGAAGATTGATAAGGGTTTGCCAGTTTAAGTGCACCCTAATAAAGAAGAGAAAATGGTAGGGTAAAGTAAGTAGGGTAGGTAGATGTTGTTGCAGAATTACATGTGATGAATGATGGTTCTAAATGTGTTCAATTTTACTTTCATCACAAGTACAAAGGAAGATACTACATTGGAAAAGTTCACAGCAAAGCAAAGTCAAATTATTAACTTCCCCTCTCATTTTCCCTAAACATTTCACTAATTTCCCCTAAGTGCTAAGGTATTTGAAGATTAGAGGGGCTCAAGGCATTTCCTTGACTTTTGGAGGGACCGGACCCTCGGCCCAATAATTGAAAAACCTAAGTACTTGAAATCATCCATTATCACATTCATTCACCTCTCAAAATCTTTTCCTAAGTAAAATCCCATTTTACTTAGGAAAATCCTTCAATTTTTCATGAAAAGCCCTCAAAATCACTTTTTATTCTAAGTCTAAGTGATGAAAGTATTATAATGCTATTTACTTTTGAATCTTCACTTTCTTGGTTATATTTAAGTATTTTTGAGTTGACATTGTCCCTTTGTCATATTAACTCTAATTTATATATTAACTCCCTATGAAAATCACCTTTTCCTATGTATATAATTCCTTTTCATATAATATTCCCAAAACCCATGTATTATAACTATTTTAGCCACAAGTATTTTATTCCCACTTATTCAAGTCAAAAACCCACCATATACCCCCCTTTTGGCTAAAATATAACATTAATTCTATTCCCGCCCCTTATGGTAGGAAAATCACATTGGTTTAATTACCATATATTAAAAATATACGAAAAGGTTTAAACATATGTATGTATGTTTAAAACAGAAAAATAAACCCAAAGTTTAATTAAAACTAAACTTTGAAATAAATCATCCCGGCGCATTTTACATTTCCCGACCATTTTTCCATATGGGATTAATTAATCCTTAAGATTAATTAATAACCAAACCCTCCAATCAAACGCCTCCCGAAATGATTAGTTCATATTAAATCATGTCAGTTCCGCCCATTAAATACCCGTCAACTCCATATCTCGTCAACCGTTGGATCGATCCGCCCAAGATCAATGGCTCGCATCGATTCCGCTGCCCATCCTCCCTCCGATAGCTAATTCGTGAAATGGAAGTGGTTTCCAAATAGTGTCCCGACCACGTGTCATTCAATTTGTGGAATCGTTGCCGATTCACATAAAACCACCCTCCTCCAAAGGTGGTGCGGAATATACCGCTTACCGCCCATTCTCGTGACTCGCCTCCCGTACGCTGACATCATCCCATTAAATAATAAAATATTCCCCACCCGTTTGACTTTGTAGATAAAACAAAAACTCGTGCATTTTTCATTATTCTGTGTGCTGAAAGCGACTTTGTCTTCCATGCAAAGAAATTCAAAATTCAACTGAATTCTACTGAAAGCTACTACCATACCAGTGTTCCAGTATTCACTCGCCACCAGTTGATATCTGTTAATCACAATTTTTCCTCTAAAAATAGGTATTTACTCCATTTCGCCCTGAACTCTGAAAGAAACTCAACTTTCCTTATTTTTCCACTAAAACAGAGTTAAAGTTGATTGCTAGTTCATTCCGTGATCCTAAAAACTGTAAATAATATCCCTGAACTTTCAATTGTACCCGTTTCACCCGTCAGAACCTGAAATTGTGCTCCATTTTCATAAAAACCCCCGAAATTCCGTTTTTGAATCCACAAGAACCAAAAATGGAAGTCCCGGTGGCTTTAAATGTTGCTCCATTGAACGCCCCTCATAGAGAATTGGAATATTTGCCATTAGTGGATAAATATTTTCAGATCAAAGACTTACTTTTCAGTGAAAGCCCCCTTCGAATTCATTGTCGCTGCAGAGATAATTATTTGAATGGCTTGGACGTTATTGGGTTATGGGAATATAATTTCCTGAGATACCTTTTACCCTTAGTCCATATCTTTCCTGAAATTATCCATTATTGCCATGCTAATTATGATCCAATTCAGAGAGCAGTTTTATCCCCAAACCAGAATGTCCTTTTCCCTATTACTGCTCAATCAATCAATGATATGCTCTATTTTGAACCTGGTCAAAACCTCACTCCCTTGTCCATTGGAGAATTGCTTGAAAAATCTACTTAGTTGTCCCCTGAAGAGGTAAAATGCATCTGTCAGACTTTCATGTTACCTGAACATCAGCCCAAGAGCCCACCTCCCTATGCTAGTGCCTTTTTTACTGAAATGGGCCAGATTATTCTGAATATGATTTCTTTTATCATGGGCTTTAATACTAGTGAGTATGTTGATGAGTTAACTTTAGTATTACTGTCTATCTTCACTCCTGGACAACCTCTTGCTGTCAAATATGACTTTGCATCTTATATAGCAGACAAAATCCATGATCAATTCATGAGATTAGAAAATGAGAAAGTCTTCAAGTATTCTTCATTCATTTACCATCTCATGATATATTACCAGTCTGAAAACTTTCATTTCCATGTTCAAAAGCTCAATATCCAAGGAAATCCTAGGTCTGTCATATTTTGGTCAGCATCACCCATAATTCCAGAGATTCTCCTTATTCCTATAATGAATTCATTGATCTGTTTATACACCCTGCAAATACCTTGTTGTCAGGAGTTCCTCCTCCCAGACTCAACAATGAAATTAAGAAAACTCTGCAACTTTCAAAACACTACAAAATTGGTGATTGGTATTTGTACCAAAATTATACAGAAGTCAGAATATATGGATGTGAATTATGTCCATTTAAATTTCCAAAGTATGTCCCTATGAGACTTTTTGCTTTAGAGTACTTCAGGCAAATGAACAACTCTGATATTATTCATTTTTGTAATGCAAAGAAGAAATCCCAACTCCGAATCAAAGGTCAATTAGGTCCATTTATATGCAATTCTAGGGATGCTGGACAAGAAGCTGAAAGAATACTAGAAGACCGTTTCAGATTGCAAAAGAGTTTCTACTGGGCCCCTTATGACCCATTTAGCTTCATTTGTGACAAAAGAATGAAAAATAAGTCAACACCTTACATCCATCACAGGATTCCAGAAATTGAACAGTATGCTAATAAAAATGAATGGGTGGAGGGAACATTAATTGAACAGGATAGTGAAGAAGTCAATATGGACAATGTAATGAAAGATCTTGGAAAAATGCTTGACCTAGAATTTTTTGGGCAAGTGCAGGTACCAGACATTGGTCCTTCTTCAGCAGGGAATTTTCAACAGGAATTTCAGAAAAACATTCCATCAATTGCAGTTGAATCCAAAGGAAAAGAGAAAGAGCCTGAAATACAAGTGATTGAAACATTCAAAATGACAGAACAACCTCAAACTTCCAAAGGACAAGATAGGGTACAGGTTTCTTCTGTTCAAACTAATCCAATAGAAATATCAATCTTACAGACTCCATCTAAAGTAGAAAAGGGCAAGAAAAGAGAGGCTGAAGGTACTACTCCTCTTAATGAATCTTCACAACAGCCTCAGACCAAAAGACAAAAGGTGAATCCTCCACCAGAAATAGAATCCATTGATGAAATCATTGATAGTCCAGAGAGAGAGGATAGTCAGTTAACAGGATCAATTAGCGGGACAGTCACTACTATTCAGCCAAGTACTAAAATGTCTTCATTCAAACAACTAATGAAAGATGCAGGAGACATAAAAAAGACATTTATCAGTATAAAAGAAAGGAATGATCCACTAAGGGTCCAGGTGTATAATCAGTATCTTAAAATGGCTCCACAAAATCAAGAGAGATTGATGTCAGCTTTTGACATTCAACAAGGGAAAATGTTAATGAGCCATTTCAAATCTAAAGTGCCAAAACCACATACAGCAGCTGATTACGTCAGGACCAATTTTGAGGTCCTAGCAAAAGATATTCATCCATTAGATCAAATTGAATTACACAAGCAGACTGGAGAAATGATCTATTCCACCCTTACTGACAAAGCAATGGCAGCTCATAAATTACAAGATTCTTTGAATAATACAAATACCCAATTGCAGATTGAGAAAGCTTCTTCCCAAGCAAAGGATAATAGGATAAAATCTTTGGAGGAAATAATTATCAGTTTGGGTCATAATCCAAAGGATGTTAAGGGTATTGAAGCATTGATTAAAAAAAAAGATGATGATATTGCTGCATTAAGGAAACAATTGAAACTACCAGCTTCAAGGCACCCTCAGACTGAAGAAGTAATGAAGAAAAATTCAGAAGAAGAGGTGATGGACTTACTTTTAAAAATAAATGAACGAATTGCTGAAACAGAAAAAGAACTTGAGCAAGCATTAAAAGATAAAGATTCCATTATTCCAGCAACTACAGCACAGGCAGCCAGAGGAACAGGTACATCAATCACAGGCCAACAAGCAGAGCTAACACAGGTGAACACTTCTGATAAGGGTTCTGATGAATTAATCAAAGCAATGAATGAATTAAAACTGCAAGTGACATAACTCCAAATCTTAAAGATTCAGCTTTCTACTCTGGAAAATAAATACGATCAATAAAAAATGAGTGTTGCTAAGAAGACAAGAGAAATCAAAAGACTAGAAAAATCAGTTAAAGCATTGGAAAAGGATCTTGCAATGGAAAAACCTTTAGGTGAATTAAAAGAAATTCTTTGGAATAATATTATACAGTCAATAAGGGATGTTTGGTTTTCTATTCAAATAATACATGAACAGCAGGATTTAGTCAGATTGGCTCTGGAAGAAATTGAGAAAGCAAGGGAAGAGTTAGGGAATATGCCAGAAGAAGCCAATAGACTTATCAATTTTTTGAATACTCAGAATAAGCAGCAACTTGCAGAATTTGGAATTCAGGACAGGACAGGAACCATCTTGGAAATCAAAAGAGTTTTTACCAAAAGGACTCTTATGCAAAATCTTGAAAGAAGGTGTTCAGACATGCAGCAAGAAATTTTTTCCTTCAGAGAAAGATTTGATGTTATGTTAAATAAAGGTTTGCCCAGTCCTGTTAATGCAGAAGGTAGATTAATGGATTTGGAAAGTTTTGTAGCAAAAGTAAACAAACAGGTTGATGATCAAGCCAGTTCTTCGACCAGTACAGCAACAGGAACATTGCCAATAGGGAAAAGCCTTTATGAAAAATTGGAGAGTTTATTTTATATTGAACATGAAATAAAACATTTGTTTCCATATCAGCCTAATTTTTTCAAATACACTGAAGCTGATGAAACATTGAGGAAATTACAAAGAACCAGAGTGCCAGAAGTTCAATGGTGGGATGAGATGTTGGAGCTTTTATGAAATTTATCCTTGGGTGAAATTTTTGCCTATTTTACTGAGGTATATCTTTATAAAGGATAAATAGGTGAATAAAGGTCAAAGAGTATCAGTTAAGTTGAAAGTGTATCAGTAAAAACAAAGAGTATCAGACAAGCAAGGCAGTCAAAAAAAGAATTACTCAAGAAGACAACAACGAGCTAAAACAAAGGAACTGCTTCTAGCACATTCTAAAAAAGAGGAGACAACACACAACATCAGCTGATTTATCCTATTTTCGAGACCATCTGTCTCTATTTTTGTTGCAACTTATTCATTAGTCACCCTAGATTATATCTCTTTTGTTATTAGATATTTTAAATAATCTTTTGTATAAATAAACCCTCAATCGAATTAGTGAGGGTGGATTCTTCTACTTTGCTATAACATTAACTTTTTGGAATAAAAGTGTTTTGGAGAAACTTCTTTGTGGCTTGCTGGATGATGATTTGAAGCTCAAGATTTTTTGCAGGATTCATGTGTCAGAATACAGTTCAATAAGTCTTTTCTATCCTATGTTTTAGGTTTTATATCTGTTTATAACATCACTGTGTTCCATTTCTGAATAATTGACATAAAAGAATAAATCAGAATTTACTTAAGTATACTCTGATTTCAATTGTGATTATTCTAAATGTTTTCTTCTAAACTGGTTATAAGCAACGAATTCTTAATTGCTCCTGTTTCGCTGGTTTAAATATTTTTTATTACTATAGTAAAGAATTCTTAACTGCTCTTTATTTGTAATCATTCAGTTTCTTTCTTTGAACATGTTGAAAGATTCTTAATTGCCTTTCATCCCTTCAAAATCCATTCCATTCACTTTAATTTCTAAAATTGTTCTCTGTTTGGCTATCTTGCCCTGCAAAGCCATCTTGTGTGTAGAATATTAATCCAGTAAAGCCATCCTTTCGACTCCATAGCCTAATGGCCTGAAATAATCAATCGTGCCCTCATTTGGCAGATTCCACCGTTTAAATTCAAACAAAACTCTTGGACTTATAACTAGCCTAAAATTTTCTAAGAACAAAGCTAAATTTTAAAAGAGAGAGCCCTCTCTGGATACAGATTGGCTAGATTCTGTATCTGAAGGTTGGTTTGTGGTTACCTCGGATTTACTTTCCTTTTCCACAACTTCAAGGAAAATCTGAGTGATAACATAGTGGCGACCATACTGGGGACCTGAATATCTTTATTGTCAATATTGTTTGCTTATAAGCTACGGACAGAGTCTGAAGATCAGCTAGGTAGCCTTTGAAATGCTTTTGCTCTGCAATTGCATAGTAAATAAATGCTGCTTCAGTCTATCTCTGGTTTAGCTTAATAACTGAACTTTAGTTTCAAACATTCAATCAGACTCTCTATTTCAATAAATCTTTGAGAAAATTTTAATTAAAAATCTAAAACTTCTTGAAGAAAATTGTCAAAGTTGTATTTTTCATTCCATTTAAAAACAAAACAAAAAAAATTATCTAGAAAACTGACTGGGGAAGACTAACCTTTTTCTTCAGAAATACTTTACAGGTTCAGATCTTATCTATGATGGTGGACAGTGATCAGACACACAAAGGTTAAAATCATCCACCTGGCGACTCCAAAATCCACTTCACAATCAAGACTTCACTGGAGGAATGAACCTGGAGGAACAATATAGAAGATCAGGCTTTCAACTTGGATTTTAATACAAGACATTATGTTCTTTCACGTTAAGAACGATTTTCAATATGTATTGTATTTTATATAAGGATCTAACTTGGTTTTATAGATATCGTGGCCTTTCATTATGGTTGATTTTCAAGATGATCCAAGAATAAAACGAAGATATGCTCCCATGAGCAGAGATCACATACCTGGATTTCCACACAAACTATCGAAGGTAAATTGGGGTGAAAATATGCCCATGTTTCAAGATGAGAATATTGATGATCCTTTACTACATCTCATTAAATTTCATATACACTCATCAATATTGAAGGGTGATTGGCATGAGGATTGCCTCATGAAAATATTCATGGGAACCTTAGAAGGAAAAGCAAGGGAATGGTACGAAGCTCTCAAACCTGCAAGTTTGTTTTCTCTAAAAGATCTTCATAAGGTATTTTATGAGCATTACAAAGAAGATTTTCCATCTTTATCATTAGCTGAAAATTGTTGTGATCAAGCTGAAGATCTTATAAATTACCTTAAAAATATTGATGAAGATTTTGGAAATTGGTTACTTGAAGATTTATTAAAATAAGTCCAGAATTTTCATTCTCAATTTAAATGTCATAATAATCAAGAGGAGTTAAACAAAGATGAAATAAATTAGGAGATAAATCAAGATCCACAAAGCCCCTCTGTATTAACAAATGATGTTTCATTTAATGTTTTGAATGAAGTTAAAGAAAATATTCAACCTCATGATCAACTTTTAGATAAGAGAAAAAGCAATTGTCATTTCAATCTAAGAATTCCGAGATTCCCACCCCCCCTCACCGAAGAAGAAATCAATTTGCTTCTAAACATGCAACCATCCTCAAAATATTTACATAATGAAGAAATTGTTTCTACTTCTTCTAATGTTGATGAATGTACAAAAGTTTTTATCCATGAAGGGACAAAAGAACAAGTTGATGCTCATGTTATTCTACCTTCCCAAAAAGGCCCATTGCTTGATATCAATCCTATTGAACAAAACAATGATTTTCAAACAGAATGCAACCAATCTAATCAAGATATATTGGGATTGTTGGAAGAGAAATCTACTGATCCATTGTTTATAATTGATGACATTCCTTCTTCTGAAAATTTTCCTAAATATGATCAGTATGATGATAATTATGTTCTCCCAATTCAAGATAATTTCCCAGAACAATCACTAGCTATTTTGAGGGATGAGATATTAGAACTTCAGTTTGATGAGGATTTTCTAAGAGCTTTCTTTCTTATTTTGAAATCAATAAAATATTCTCCTAAACTGAAAATATGTGTTCTCAAGATCATTTCTGAAAATTATGAAAATGAAATCAAACTTTTGCATTCTCAAATTCAGTCATACAATTTCCGAAATCCTAAAAAATTCTTTGAAAATCTTCCTTCTCCAAAGCAAGAGGAAATTGTACTATCTTTTGACTTGCATATTGAAGATGATTATTCTTTCAAACACAAGACTGAAGAAATAGTTTCAAGGATTAATATTCAAAATACAACTGAGCAACTAGTCATTGAAGGCCTAGAAACACAAATCATACATTATGCTTTTAATGATCCTATAGCAAATTATATGGAGAATATTTTTACCTCAAATCTGCAAACATGTTTTATCTATGAGGATCAAATATATCAGCAATTGCCATTTCACATAATATCATTAATTATAAAGGCACACGATCATAACATACTTCCAATTTTGATCACAAGCAATCAAGTTATCTATTTATTTTTATAGCTACTTGATTGGCTTCATTGGCATTTTTGTATTACCTGATTCAATAAGATTTTTAGTAGATTGAGTAGGTAGATGAGTGCCAATAAGCTCATAATTTTGAGCAATTTTTTTAGTTTTCAATTTTTAGCTAGTTTTTCATTAAGTTGGTTTGAAAACTTTTGTGTGTTGTTTTAGTTTTAGATTAGATTTCAGTTTGCAGAAGACAGAAGACATTTACAGGTTCACCAAGGTCAATGGATGAGGACAACTGACCTGCTTTTCTTGACTTTTCACCAGGAAAAGTCATCCCCAAGTGGAGCCAGTGTTAGACTACTATACCAATAGGTGTCATTTTTCATGATTGACTTGTTGAAATATGCAATATGTTCAAACCTTTTTCTTGTTGCAAAGGTGTTCCATATTATTTTAAAATAAAAAAATCAAAAAAATTTAAAAAATGTAAAGAGGGTATACCCTAAAAGAGAAATCAAAGGGTGAAAATAATAAAATGGTCAAAAAAGTGAAAGAAATGAACCCCAAACAAAAATAGACCAGGAAAGTGTGCAAGTCTAAATGCCACTACTATTTCATTTTTGTAATAAACAAAATTGTGTGCAACTTGTCAAACTTTTGCCACAATTTATGAAGAGTCAAACTGTTTAAACTTGACTCATTCATTTTTCAATTTCATGTTGTAGAATAGAGAATAAATATCTGACCAAACAGTTTAATCTTGGCAGATAAGTAGATAGGTAGAGTTAATAAAAGGTGCTCAACAGTTTAATCTGAGCCCTTGGATGTAATAAGTGTAGAATTAGATAGGTTTCCACATCTAAAAGAAAAAGTGTGATAAGGGTTTTCCAGTCTAAGTGCACCCTAATAAAGAAGATAAAATGGTAGGGTAAGGTAAGTAGGGTAGGTAGATGTTGTTGCAGAATTACATGTGATGAATGATGGTTCTAAATGTGTTCAATTTTACTTTCATCACAAGTGCAAAGGCAGATACTGCATTGGAAAAAGTTCACAGCAAAGAAAAGTCAAGATTATTAACTTCCCCTTCATTTTCCCTTAAAGATTTCACTAATTTCCCTAAGTACTAAGGTATTTGAAGATTAAAGGGGCTCAAGGCATTTCCTTGACTTTTGGAGGGACCGGAACCTCGGCCCAATAATTGAAAAGACTTAAATACTTGAAATCATCCATTATCACATTCATTCATCTTTCAAAAATCTTTTCCTAAGTAAAATCCCATTTTACTTAGGAAAATCCTTCAATATTTCATGAAAAGCCCTCAAAATCACTTTTATTCTAAGTCTAAGTGATGAAAGTATAATAATGCCATTTACTTTTGAAACTTCACTTTCTTGGTTATATTTAAGTATTTTGAGTTTACATTGTTCCCTTGTCATATTAACTTTAATTTATATATTAACTCCCTATGCAAATCACCTTTTCCTATGTATATAATTCCTTTTCATATAATATTCCCAAAACCCATGTATTATAACTATTTTAGCCACAAGTATTTTATTCCCACTTATTCAAGTCAAAAACCCACCATATACCCCCTTTTTGGCTAAAATATAACATTAATTCTATTCCCGCCCCTTATGGTAGGAAAATCACATTGGTTTAATTACCATATATTAAAAATATATGAAAAGGTTTAAACATATGTATGTATGTTTAAAACAGAAAAATAAACCCAAATTTTAATTAAAACTAAACTTTGAAATAAATCATCCCCGTGCATTTTACATTTCCCGACCATTTTTCCATATGGGATTAATTAATCCTTAAGATTAATTAATAACCAAACCCTCCAATCAAACGCCTCCCGAAATGATTAGTTCATATTAAATCATGTCAGTTCTGCCCATTAAATACCCGTCAACTCCATATCTCGTCAACCATTGGATCGATCCGCCCAAGATCAACGGCTCGCATCGATTCCACTGCCCATCCTCCGTCCGATAGACAATTCGCGAAATGGAAGTGGTTTCCAAATAGTGTCCCAACCACGTGTCATTCAATTTGTGGAATCACTGCCGATTCACATAAAACCACCCTCCTCCAAATGTGGTGCGGAATATACTGCTTACCGCCCATTCTCGTGACTCGCCTCCCGTACGCTGACGTCATCCCATTAAATAATAAAATATTCCCCACCCGTTTGACTTTGTAGATAAAACAAAAACTCGCGCATTTTTCATTATTCTGTGTGCTGAAAGCGACTTTGTCTTCCATGCAAAGAAATTCAAAATTCAACTGAATTCTACTGAAAGCTGCTACCATACCAGTGTTCCAGTATTCACTCGCCACCAGCTGATATCTGTTAATCACAGTTTTTCCTCTAAAAACAAGTATTTACTCCATTTCGCCCTGAACTCTGAAAGAAACTCAGCTTTCCTTATTTTTCCACTAAAACAGAGTTAAAGTTGATTGCTAGTTCATTCCGTGATCCTAAAAACTGTAAATAATATCCCTAAACTTGCAATTGTACCCGTTTCCCCCGTCAGAACCTGAAATTGTGCTCCATTTTCATAAAATCCCCCAAAATTCCATTTTTGAATCCACAAGAACCAAAAATGGAAGTCCCAATGGCTTTAAATGTTGCTGCATTGAACGCCCTTCATAGAGAATTGGAATATTTGCCATTAGTGGATAAATATTTTCAGATCAAAGACTTAGTTTTCAGAGAAAGCCCCCTTCGAATTCATTGTCGCTGCAGAGATAATTATTTGAATGGCTTGGACGTTATTGGGTTATGGGAATCTAATTTCCCGAGATACCTTTTACCCTCAGTCCATATCTTTCCTGAAATTATCCATTATTGCCATGCTAATTATGATCCAATTCAGAGAGCAGTTTTATCCGCAAACCAGAATGTCCTTTTCCCTATTACTGCTCAGTCAATCAATGATATGCTCTATTTTGAACCTGGTCAAAACCTCACTCCCTTGTCCATTGGAGAATTGCTTGAAAAATCTACTTAGTTGTCCCCTGAAGAGGTAAAATGCATCTGTCAGACTTTCATGTTACCTGAACATCAGCCCAAGAGCCCACCTCCCTATGCTAGTGCCTTTTTTACTGAAATGGGCCAGATTATTCTGAATATGATTTCTTTTATCATGGGCTTTAATACTAGTGAGTATGTTGATGAGTTAACTCTAGTATTATTGTCTATCTTCACTCCTGGACAGCCTCTTGCTGTCAAATATGACTTTGCATCCTACATTGCAGACAAAATCCATGATCAATTCATGAGATTAGAGAATGAGAAAGTGTTCAAGTATTCTTCAGTCATTTACCATCTCATGCTATATTAACAGTCTGAAAACTTTCCTTTCCATGTTCAAAAGCTTAATGTCCAAGGAAATCCCAGGTCTGTCATATTTTGGTCAGCCATCACCCATAATTCCAGAGATTCTCCTTATTCCTATAATGAATTCATTGATATGTTTATACACCCTGCAACTACCTTGTTGACAGGAGTTCCTCCTCCAAGACTCAGCAATGAAATTAAGAACTCTGCAACTTTCAAAACAGTACAAAATTGGTGATTGGTACTTGTACCAAAATTTTACAGAAGTCAGAATATATGGATGTGAATTATTTCCATTTAAATTGCCAAATTATGTGCCTATGAGACTTTTTTCTTTAGAGTACTTCAGGAAAATGAATAACTCTAATATTATTCATTTTTGTAATGCAAAGAAGAAAGCCCAACTCTGAATCAAAGGTCAATTAGGTCCATTTATATGCAATTCTAGGGATGCTGGACAAGAAGCTGAAAGAATACTAGAAGACCGTTTCAGATTGCAAAAGAGTTTCTACTGGGCCCCTTATGACCCATTCAGCTTCATTTGTGACAAAAGAATGAAAAATAAATCAGCACCTTACATCCATCATAGGATTCCAGAAATTGAACAATATGCTAATAAAGATGAATGGGTGGAGGGAACATTAATTGAACAGGATAGTGAAGAAGTCAATATGGACAATGTAATTAAAGATCTTGGAAAAATGCTTGACCTAGAATTTTTTGGGCAAGTGCAGGTACCAGACATTGTTCCTTCTTCAGCAGGGAATTTTCAACAAGAATTACAGGAAAACATACCATCAATTGCAGTTGAATCCAAAGGAAAAGAGAAAGAGCCTGAAATACAAGTGATTGAAACATTCAAAATGACAGAACAACCTCAAACTTCCAAAGGACAAGATCAAGCACAGGTTTCTTCTGTTCAAACTAAACCAATAGAAATATCAATCTTACAAACTCCATCTAAAGTGCAAAAAGGCAAGAAAAGAGAGGCTGAAGGTACTACTCCTCTTAATGAATCTTCATAACAACCTCAGACCAAAAGACAAAAAGTGAATCCTCCACCAGAAGTAGAATCCATTGATGAAATCATTGATAGTCCAGAGAGAGAGGATAGTCAGTTAACAGGATCAATTAGCGGGACAGTCACTACTATTCAGCCAAGTACTAAAATGTCTTCATTCAAACAACCAATGAAAGATGCAGGAAACATAAAAAAGACATTTATCAGTATAAAAGCAACGAATGATCCACTAAGGGTGCAGGTGTATAATCAGTATCTTAAAATGGCTCCACAAAATCAAGAGAGATTGATGTCAGCCTTTGACATTCAACAAGGAAAAATGTTAATGAGCCATTTCAAATCTAAAGTGCCAAAACCACAGATAGCAGCTGATTATGTCAGGACCAATTTTGAGGTCCTAGCAAAAGATATTCATCCATTAGATCAAATTGAATTACACAAGCAGACTGGAGAAATGATCTATTCCACCCTTACTGACAAAGCAATGGCAGCTCATAAACTGCAAGATTCTTTAGAAAACACAAATGCACAACTACATGTGGAAAGAGCCTCATCTCAAGCCAAAGACAACAGGATAAAATCATTGGAAGAGATAATAATTGGATTAGGTCACAATCCAAAGGATGTCAAGGGTATTGAAGCATTGATTAAAAAGAAAGATGATGATATTGCTGCATTAAGGAAACAATTGAAACTACCAGCTTCAAGGCACCCTCAGACTGAAGAAGTAATGAAGAAAAATTTAGAAGAAGAGGTGATGGACTTACTTTTAAAAATGAATGAACGACTTGCCGAAACAGGAAAAGAACTTGAGCAAGCATTAAAAGATAAAGAGTCCATTATTCCAGCAACCACAACACAGGCAGCCACAGGAACAGGTACATCAATCATAGGCCAACAAGCAGAGCTAACACAGGTGAACACTTCTGATAAGGGTTCTGATGAATTAATCAAAGCAATGAATGAATTAAAACTGCAAGTGACAGAACTCCAAAGCTTAAAGTTTCAGCTTTCTACTCTGGAAAATAAATATGATCAATAAAAAATGAGTGTTGCTGAGAAGACAAGAGAAATAAAAAAACTAGAAAAATCAGTTAAAGCATTGGAAAAGGATCTTACAATTGAAAGACCTTTAAGTGAATTAAAAGATATTATTTGGTATAACATTATTCAATCAATAAAGAACGTTTGGTCTTCTATTCAAATAATATATGAACAGCAGGATTTAGTCAGATGGCTCTGGAAGAAATTGAGAGAGCAAAGGAAGAGTTAGGGAATATGCCAGAAGAAGCCAATAGACTTATCAATTTTTTGAATACTCAGAATAAGCAGCAACTTGCAGAATTTGGAATTCAGGACAGGACAGGAACCATCTTGGAAATCAAAAGAGTTTTTACCAAAAGGACTCTTATGAAAAATCTTGAAAGAAGGTGTTCAGACATGCAGCAAGAAATTTTTACCTTCAAAGAAAGATTTGATGTTGTGTTAAATAAAGGTTTGCCCAGTCCTGTTATTGAAGAAGATAGATTAATGGATTTGGAAAGTTTTGTTAAGAAAGTAAACAAACAGGTTGATGATCAAGCCAGTTCTTCAACTAGTACAGCAGAAGGAACATTGCCAACAGGGAAAAGTCTTTATGAAAAATTGGAGAGTTTATTTTATATTGAACATGAAATAAAACATTTGTTTCCATATCAGCCTAATTTTTTCAAATACACTGAAGCTGATGAAACATTGAGAAAATTACAAAGGACTAGAGTGCCAGAAGTTAAATGGTGGGAAGACATGTTGGAACTTTTATAAAATTTATCCTTGGGTGAAATTTTTGCCTATTTTACTGAGGTATATCTTGATAAAGGATAAATAGGTGAATAAAGGTCAAAGAGTATCAGTTCAGTTGAAAGTGTATCAGTAAAAACAAAGAGTATCAGACAAGCAAGGCAGTCAGAAAAGAATTACTCAAGAAAACAACAATGAGCTAAAACAAAGGAACTGCTTCCAGCACATTCTAAAAAAGAGGAGACAACACACAACATCAGCTGATTTATCCTATTTACGAGACCATCTGTCCCAATTTTTATTGTAACTTATTCGTTAGTCACCCTAGATTATAGCTCTTTTGTTATGAGATATTTTGTATCATTTTTTGTGTAAATAAGCACTCAATCAAATTAGTGAGGGTAGATTCTTCTACTTTGCTGTAACATTGATTTTTTGGAATAAAAAGTGCTTTGGAGAAATTTCTTTGTGGCTTGATGGATGAGGAATTGAAGCTCAAGACTTTTTGCGGGATTCATGTGTCGAACTACAGTTCAATAAGTCATTTCTATCCTATGTTTTAAGTTTTATATCTGTTTATAATATCACTGTGTTCCATTTCTGAATAATTGACATAAAAGAATAAATCAGAAATTGCTTAAGTGTACTTTGATTTCAATTGTAATTGTTCCCTAAATAACCTTCATGGTTAATAATACTGATTCTGCAAATTACTCCTTATTTATTTGAACTGTATTTTAGTTTTCATGATTATAACACTCTTTATTTATAATCATTCACTTTATTTCTTGTTTATGTTGAAGATTCTGTTTACTCATCTTCATTCCATTCATTCCTTTAATTCATTGCCTACAAACAGCTATCACACACTGAAAACATCTTGTCATGCAGATCTTAATCAGTCAGAAACCATCCTTTGTGACTCCATAGCCAATCAACAGATTACTCAATCATGCTCTAGACCCATTGATTCCCCATTCAGTCAATAAATTCTGGACTTACCTTCTTCTTTCTTCTTTTTGTTAAATACCATCACAGAGAGCCCTCTCAGGTCTAGGGTCAGCTTCAGGTCCATGTATCCAGGATGATTTTATTGTTCCTGGATTTACTGTACTCACAGCTGAGGAAAATGCAGACGTCATGATCCTATGACTCTAGAATATATTGGTCAGAATCAGTTGGATAGTTTTTCATGTTTGTGTGAAATCTCAAACAATTTTAATAGGAATTTGGTAAAGATACTGACCTCCAATTCTAGTTCCTCATCCAGGATACATCATCACTGTCATCACTGTCATCCTCCTTATAGGAGGCAGAAGTATTTAGATGAGGAGTTGAAGAAAGTGAAGCCTCCTACATTTGATGGAGAAATGAAGAATCTATAAGATGCGGAGGCATGGTTTCTTGGAATGAATAAATTCTTCAGATTGCATAACTATTCAGAGAACATGAAAGAAAAGATAACCACCTTCAGTCTTAAAGGGAAAGCAGATATTTGGTGTTAATATGTGAATAATTTCAAGGAATTCAAGAGGAATACTTAATTTGGGATATCTTTGAGAGGATATTCAAGAAAAAGTACCTATCAGAGAGGTACTATGATGATATAGCTAAGGAGTTTTATGATTTACATAGTAGTTCTATGACAGATGATGAGTATACTAGCATATTCTTGGAGTTGTTAAGGTATGTCCATATCTCAAGGAGGAGAAGGATAATATTCAAATATTCATCAATGGATTACCAACATAATATAGATATTGGGTTGAGTTTGATGAGCCTATATCACTAGAGGAACCCATTCAAAAATTGAAACCTTTCCATGAGTAGTCAAAGTGAAAAGCTGAGCCTAAATATGACTTGAAAGGAAATGAGAAGGTAAATTGAAAATGACCACCAAAGCGGGGAAGACCTCAAGATGTAGGTGAGAAAGAAAATGTTTCTCCTTACAAGAAATTCAGTGCAGTTGAGAAGGGACATGTGTAGGAGCCCGAAGAAAAATATACTAGAGGTGATAATAGAGGAATGTCCCAGTGTTTGATATGGGGCAAAGATAATCGTATGAAGGATTGTTAATTGTACCAAGGAGGTAGTCTTCAGATTTATAATGCTCAGGAGGCACAAAAAATTGGGGATGTTGGTCATAATATTCCTCAGAATTATGAAGTTAACACATATTTCATTAAATTTGGAATTATACAGTGGATCTAGAATTCCAAATTACCCATAAATATTTTTTTTTTGTAGGCTAAACCCACAGGGGGTTTGAGACGATGACCTATCGCAAGGAGTGCCTTAACAATGCAACCATTCACCAACAACTTAAAGCCTTGTGGGCTAAAGCATCCATAAAACTCAATTCTAGTAATGTTATTGTAATACAATTTTTCCAATTTTAATGAAATGTGTGTTAGCTGTGGAAAAAAGGCAGGTAGATTACCAGGAATCGATCATTCATATGAACAGTAAGGTTTTCGATCAAGTTATTTCTATTTTTATTGATCCTGGATATAATTATAGTTATGTTAATCCTGACCTGGTGGATAAGTGTGGCTTAGAGATGTGATAGCTACTAGTCCCTGAATGGTGTTACAATGAGGCTTGAAGGCTTATTTATTGTAGAGAAACAATGTAAAATGCAAAACGTCCAAAAACCTAACCTTTGGAGATGAAGCGCCAAAACTGTGGGCCCCGTTTGGGTAAGTTGGTGTTTCAACTTCCCGGGGACATAACTTTGGCATCCGATCTCCGTTTGACGCACTAAATAGATCATTAGAAATATCTATCCCAGGAGTAAAACTTATGGTCGCTCTTACTTTTCCAAAAAAACATCATTTAGGGCCTCAAAATGGGTCCGGAAGTTCAGGACCCGAAAAAACTGCTAAAAATAGTAAGTTGTGCTGAAACTTGAAAACAGAAAGAACTGATGGTGGGGGTTCAAATGGAATAGGTGGGCGGCCACCAATATCCACCTAGATCATTAATGCCCCAAAATGGCTTTGGGCGTGCGGGACCCGAAAACCTGCTAAAAATAGTAAGTTGCTGGAAGTGAAAAGCTAGAAGAATTGATGTCGCGGATCCAAATGGAATAGGTGGGCGGCCACTGATATCCACCTGGATCAAAGGAAGTGCATGCAAAGTCTTGGTTGGTGCAGTTGGGTACATTTACAAAGAAGAGAGTTCATGATTGGGTAAGAGCTTGTGCATTTGAGAATGGTATTCCTACATCAACACATTTGAATGTACTACCATTAGGATCATATAGTATTCTTTTATGTATGAACTGGTTGTACCTTCACATGACCAAAGTAGATTTCTATGAAAAGGTTATTGAAATCCTAGATTATAATGGAGAAAAGGGAATCTTGCAAGGGAAGAAGAATCCTACATCAGTGAGGATGGTCACAACTATGCAGGCTAAGTGTGGTTGCAGGAAAGGGTGTGTGATGTTTTCATTTCATATTTCTAGTGACAAGGGTAAGGATGTTGAGGATGCAAAAATATTCAATAGGTACCTTGTATTGCAATAGTTTTAGGATGTGTTTGCAACAGAGATTCCAAAGTTGCCTCCACACAAGGGAGTAGACTTTTCTATTGAGTTGGTACTACGGGTAGCACCAACATCATAGGAAATTTATAATATGAGCACACCAGAGTTGGTGGAGTTGAAGTTGTAGCTAGAGGAAATTCTTGATAAGGGATACATTAGGCCAAGTGTATTGCGTTGGGGTGCACCAATGTTTTTCGTGAAGAATAAGGATGGTAGTCTTAGATTATGCATTGATTACAGGCGGCTGAACAAGGTGACTTTTGTGTCAATTTACTGTTGTAAACTAATGAAAGTATTTATTATCAATATAGATTAGTGGAACTTAGAAGCATCCCCAAAGTATATGGGGTTCAGTTGCGATCAATTCAGAAGATGGTTTATTGATGATTAGGGAAATGCATATTAACTTAAAAAATTTCTAAATTCAAATGTGTAATTAGAAGTAGAAGAATCTCCTAACTTAAGAGATTTGTTTGTCCTTCGTTGAACAAGATTACCATGTGAATTAGAAATAAAAAACTACTTAACTAAACAATAGATTAAGATACATGAAGTAATAATTGAAGAGGATATTCACTGAAGAGGTCCTGATTGTCTTTCATCATATATTCATTTATCAATAATGCTATTGTTAAAATAGTAATTCAAATAAACAAGAAAGATGAATCTTAGGTTTTAGTCTCTTGATCAGATAGAAGAAGTATTTAACTTTAAATACTAGTTTGTCTCTTCATATGCAGAATAGAAACAAGATTAAGATCCATCAGTAGTCAAAGCATGTAAAGACATGTAAAGATGAGTTCTAACTAAAAATATTGATTAGATAGAAAGAATGTCTAACTTTAAACAATTGTTTGTCATTTCTATTGGTGTTCCCATGTTTTGGCCAGGTTGGCAAGACCAAAAGATGAGACAACATAAAACCACTTTCAGACCTTAGGATCTAGCCCTCCTAGGTCCAGAGAGGGATCTCTCTATAATAGCCAATGTATATGTCTGTAAGGCTCAAAGGTTAAGATTTTAGGCTAGTTATAGGCATGGGGTTTGTTTGGATTATTTGATGTTTGGTTGCTGGGAATCAGGAAAGGAAGGTCCAATATAAGACAAGGATGAGCATAGAGGGGATTAGGCTAAGACAAATAACTCAGAGAACATCAAGGCCATTAGGCAATGGAGTCAAGAAAGGATTTATTTTTGTTCAATGTGCAAGCTTTCAGTTGGGCTAGTCATCTAGAGCAGTTGGGTATTAAAGATGATATTTGGAACGAGACATCAAGGAATGAAAATGAAAGAGGGAGAAACACCCGATTCTGTCTATAGATCAGGTCAGAGGTCATTTAACTCCAGACCTGCTTGGACAAAATCAGGGGCAATACAAGGGATCTTAGAAAGGCTTAATTGAGATGGAAAGATCCTAGTGGGGCAGAGACAGGGCTCTAGACCTCCTAGAGTTCTCAACTCATCCAACTAAATCCTAGCAAGAACATCTAAACATGGATTTATTCAATTCATACATCAGAGAGCAGGAAATGACATCCACTACACTGGTTAAATCAATGAAATCAATATTCAGATACACATATAAGCAGAAAACATAAAAGGCTGGGAGAGCAACAACATGAGGTACCTATCAAGGGTAAATCTTATGCCAAACTTCTGATGCGAGCCTGAAGACATGGAATGAAATGAAATAAGACACAGAGATAGGAAAACATCACCAGTTGCTTTAGATCAGGATCCAAAGAAATGTGTTTGTCATATTAAAAACAATACCAATCAGGTACAACATTGCCCACAGCTTGAACATTTAGTCTGAATACATCAAATCGCAGCCTATCCCACATTATTACATAGAGAACTTGTCTAAAAGGAAAATGCTTGCATTTCTCTGATATCTCATCAACAACCACTACAATACCTTCCTTCTGTGTTTTATAGCAGAGGATGAACAGAAGATCGATTGAGGAGGTAGGTGAACGCTAAATGTAACATTAAACACAGAAATGAATAGGGGGCCGAAACCCATCCTATTTTAAATCTCCGCATTTATCTCTGGTATGGCTTAGGTGTTCTGACTTCAGTACTGTGTGGTAGCTACTGGTAGAATTAACAAAAAGAAAATAAGAAACGGTGAGGTTTGTCTTGCTGCGAATCAAATGTTCTAGTAGTTTCAGTCTACTGTCTGGTGGAAATTTCTTCGAGGGCACGGTGCATAATAAAAGTTGTATGGGCGCCCTGTCCTTAATGAAGAAAAACATACTGCTGACGAATAAACTGATGTTACCTTTTACTTGTGCTCAGGACCTTTGATCAGTCCTCGGGGTCCTCAAACTGGTGCTTTTCCTCTTTAAGCTGCAGATTCAAGTTTCAAGATTTCCTTTGGCGTGCCTTAATCTCTTTGCTTTGTACTGGAACACTTTGCCGCTCCATTCTTGCTTCTGTCAGGTTAGCTCGAGCTTTAATGGCTTTGGAAGGTTTTCCACAGAGTTTTAAACCCTGTTCCTTTAAATGATCATCCTGTCTTCACCTTCCCGGGTCTTTGCTCATAAATTCTGCCCCTGTAAATGATCTTCCTTGATTTCGTCGTCGCTGTAACAGAGACTGCGCGTCCTGGTGGTCTCTTATCATTTACAAACCTGCAAAACATGAAAACTGTGAAGAAAACACTGGATGGGGTGGTGGATGATGTGGATAATGAGCATGACTATGCATATGATGAGATGGAGGAAAAAACTTGTAGAGAAATGGTGAAAAAATACTACGATGGAGGTTAGCGGTCTGCGGGGTGAAATATGAATGAAAAACCTTAAAAGCATGGAACAAGCCAATTTTGTGTAATGAAATGGCGATTGTACGATGAATGCACGTGGAGGTGACGTGGCGAAGACTAGGTAGTAGCAGAATATTCAACATTGGAGAGGGTGAATCCGGGCCGCCGATCTCAAAGGAAATCAATGGTTAACAATGCGGCGGAGGGCGATGACGGTGGGCTAGGGGTACGGTGATTGGGGTTAAACAGTGTGCAGCTCTGACGGATGATGACCATTAGATGAGGCGCTCAAGATCGGACAGCTTGCGCAAATTTCGATGCGAGACTTGGGTCAAAAGATAATGCGCAGGGGATGGGCAGTTTTGCCGTCGTATAGGGGACACGTGTCGGCAGTTGTATGGAATCGCTGGGTGCTCGGGGAAAACCACCCACCACACATAAGCGGTGCGGGATAAACCAGGTTTTTTTATGGCTATTGCGCGGCGGGGACCACAAGGACAGGCGCATTCCAGATTGTTGATCTGGCTAATGAGCGGACGATGATGGCGCATTCAGAGGGATGCACCGTGGGCATGGGAGATTAGCGCCTTTCGGGCCAGCGAGTGGTTCGGCGCCGGGTCACGTGGAGGAATCAAGGTGCGGGGCTCATGCAGAGGGGCTAGGCCTGAATATAAGGTTCAAAGCGGGTTTTTAAGCCTTTTTAATGCATTTTGAAGCCTTATAAGGGTAACGATAGGAAGATAAATACCGAATCAGGCTAAACCAGGGACATGGGTAGAGTTTGAAGGGGATTCTTGGGGATTTAAGGGAGAAATAGAGGGAACAAGGGGACTTTGAAAAAGGGGCAAGGGATTAAAAAGAGGGCATTTGCAGGGATATTAGGGGGAAAACAGGCCCTTTGAGAAATGGGTCAGCAGGGGGAAACTATTTTAGGCATAGCACCTAGAGACTTCAAGGAGGATGGGTTTTCAGGGGGAAAGGCATTCCTTGAAGGCTTCAAAACAATCTAGCCCCCAGCTTGCTTGTCAAGAATTTCATAGGGGGGCTAACAGTGGCTCCACATGGGGATGGCTTCTTCTTGAAGGAGTCAAGAAACCAGAAATAATCTTTGGAGTAGGCCAGATGCCTGCTACTCGGTGCATCCCTTTCTTTCTTCAATTTTCAGCTGCCACAATATGTTAGATACACAAATCAGCAGAAACATTTTTCCCAACCAATTTACCTACCTGACCACAATCCTAGAATTCTTTCTCCTTTTAGGGTGCATTTGAGCTAGCAGACCCTTTACATTATTTTATTTTGCAAATAGAAAATAAAACTATTCTAAATCTACCCTTATTACTCCTTGAGACCAGATTAGACTGTTGGTCTCACATATTTCTCTACCTAATCTAATATCTGCTGGGATTAAACTGTCCATCAGATTTCTTCTCTATATTCTAAGACAACAATTGAAAAACAACCAAGCCAGGATTAAACTGTCTGACTTGCTATGAATCCAAGGCATGAAAACAGTTGCGCTTGGACGAGATTTTGCAGAAAACAAAACTGTGAAGGCTTTAAATATGAAAATTGCAGTATCCTTCTTTTCTTTGTGACTCAAGTTTTGAGCTTGTTAGAGTCACTCCTTTTGCCTCTCAGCTCTGGTTTTAGGCATGTTAGAGCTGATTCTTCTTTTTCCTCTGCTGGTCCAGGTTTTGAGCATGTTATGACCGGCTTCTTTCTCTCTGTTTGTTGAAGCATTTTTATCTGTTTTCTTGAAAGTAAAGCTGCAATGGTATGTACAATGAAGAATGAAACTGGAAATTGAAGTTTAACTGAAGTAATGCTTGAGAATCCTGCCATTGACAGGACCCCCAAACAGCTCTGTACCATCAAGATCTTGTAGAAAAAACGCATTGGGACCCACAGTGGCCTGGATGATGTATGGGCCCTGCCACAAACTGTCAAACTTTCCATGTTTACCTTTGTCCTCTCTCCTTGAGTCCCACTTCAGAACTTTGTCCCCGACTTTGAAATCTGCAGCTTTGGTCCTCTTGTCAAATAGCCTTTTAATGTTTTCCTGGACTCTGACAGCTCTGTCATATACCTCCTCACTGGTTTGCTGAATATGAATTGTTTGATTTATTCTCCTTATCATACTGTCTTCTTTTGTCTGAATCTCTTGGGCTAGTTTGATCACCGGTACCCCAAGGCTAGTAGGAAATACTGCTTTTGTCCCATAGACTAGCTGGAATGGTGACATGCCAATGGATTTCTTTGTAGTAAGCCTGTCAGCCCACAAGGCATGTACCAACTTGTTGTGCCAAGATCTTTTGTTCTCCTCTAATAGCTTTTTGATGATTGCCACTAGGCTCTTATTTGATGATTCAGCCAGGCCATTACCTTGAGGGTAATAGGCAGTTGAATGACCAAGCATGACATGGTACCTGTGACAAAAATCAACCATTTTCTTGGACCCAAAAGTAGCAGCATTGTCGGTGATTATTTTCCTTGGACAACCAAACCGAGAGAGGATATGATCTTCTAGGAACCTAATAATGACAGAGTCTGTGGCACTCCTAGTGGGGATGGCCTCTATCCACTTAGTGAAATAATCAGTGGCTGTTAATATCCATTTGTGTTGTCCTGAAGAGGCTGGATGAATTTCCCCAATAAAGTCTAGGCCCCATTGCATGAAGGGACCTTCCACAGTGATGGGTTGTAAAGGGAGGGGGAGGAGCTTTCTTCTGCCTTCAAAGATTTGGCATTTATGATAGTCAGTTACCATTTTATGGACATCATTAAACAGTGTAGGCCAATAGTAACTAGCCCTGAGTATCTTATTTGCTGTGGCTTTCCAATTCAGGTGGCCCCCACATTCTCCAGCATGAAATTCTTGTTTAACATTTTCAGCTTCAGCTTCAGACAAACATTTCAGTAATAGGCCATTTGGATTCTTCCAATATAGGTTTTCATTCAAAATGTAGTAATTTCTAGCTTTTATTTTTATGAATCTGGCCTTAATTTTGGAAAGTTCTGGAGGGGCATTGAGATTGGTGAGCACATAAAGGATATCGGAATACCAGGGAGAGTTCTGGAATTTCTCCTCAACAGTTGGGTGGGGCAATCCTTCCTGCTCATCTAAGGCATTTACCATGTTAATGTTAAGGGCCTGCAGATTAGATTCAGCCATTAATTGGGCCAGGCCTTGACCTTTGATCAGTTTGGTGGGCTTTATGTCAAGGTAATATTCTAAAACTGTAGCAATCCACTTGCCCCTTTTCCCATCGGGGTCTTGGGACAAGATATCTTTGACCACTATATTCGGCACATAAACAATTGTGTAAGAATGCAGAATGTACACCCTAAAATCCTTTAAGGCCTTGACTAAAGCGTAAGCTTGTTTCTCCATTATGTTGTACTTCAAGGGTGCATCTCTCAAGGCTTTGCTGAAAAAGGCAATAGGCTGTTCATTACCCTCAGAATTTTTCTACAGCAAGACTGCAGCCACGGTATGCTCGGAGGCAAATGAAAAAATCAAGAAATCCTTTGAGAATTCTGGGCTGATAAGGACAGGGGCTTGAGTGAGTGCAAGTTTGACAGACTCAAACGATTTCTTGGCTTCCACAGTCCACTTAATTCCTGCACCTTTCTTCAACATGTCAGTCATTTTCCTAAGGTGCTCATCTAGGTTGGGAATGAATCTCCTAAGGAAATTGATCTTCCCAATGAAGGACTGTAATTCTTTGATGTTTCTCGGGTGTGAGATTTGAAGTATTCCCTCAACTCGCTATGGATCTATCCTAATTCCTTTTTCGGATATAATGTGGCCAAGAAGTTTTCCTTCTTGCATCCCAAACACAGTTTTCTTGGGATTTAAGGACAGACCGTACCTTCTACATTTTTCAAAGACTTTCCTTAGATGTTTCAGGTGTTCTTCTTCAGTTTTGGAAAAGATAGTCAAGTCATCCAAGTAGATAACTATGAAGTGTCCTATCTCATCTGAGAAAGCTATATCCATCGCTCTCTGGAAGGTGGCCCCAACATTCATTAGTCCAAAGGGCATTTTCACATACATGAAGGTGCCCCACGGAGTGGTAAATGTTGTTTTGAGTTGATCATCTGGGAGTACTAAGACCTGATTGTATCCTGAAAAACCATCAAGCAGGGAGATTCTCTTAGAGCCCACTACCCTCTGTAGGATATGTTCCATTCTGGGAAAAGGGTAGTTGTCTTTCAGGGAGGCTTTGTTGAGGTTTCTGAAGTCTATGCACAGTATGATCTCCCCTGTTTTCTTTCTCATAGCCACTAAGTTTGACACCCAATCAGAAAACCTCACGGGTACTATGATGCCTGCATCATACATCTTTTTAATCTCTTTCTATACTGCAGGAAATTGTTTTGGATTGATCCTACGGAGTTTTTGTCTGAAAGGATTCTGATTTTCCTTCAAGGGAATCTTGTGTTGTATGATATTGGTGTCGTAGGCCTTTAAGTCTTCATAACTCCATGCAAACACATCAATGAATTCCTTAAAAAGGCCGATGTATTTTTGCTTCATGTCTACAGGTAATGACGTAGCCAGTTTAATCATTTTGGGTTTGTCTCTAGTGCCTAGGTTGCATTCTTCTACGTCCGAGTCTGCATGTTCTATAGTGGGCCTTTTTGCTACATCATCGAAGTCAAATAGGTCCTCTGAGGGTGCCAAGCCTCTGGGTATATTCTTGTCTTTGGCCCGCAGCACCTCTATCTCTTCGTTATCTGTGTTTCCACATTTTTCAATTGGATTTCCAGTTTCTAGGGAAAAAGTGTTTATTTCTATGTTACAAGGTGGGGTTTCTTCATCAGAGGATTCTTCACTCAGGCAACTGTCCTCAGATTTAGAGTCTGAATCAGAAAATTCAAACTCGTTTCTACCTATCAGGAAATCCTCGATCTGTTTATCTCCTTCAAAGATCTGGCAATATTTTTCATTGTCTGGCACTGCAGGTCTGAATTTGGTCTGAATGATGATTTGTTGGCCATGGGGAGTCTTAGGATATGAACTAGACAGGCAAGCTAATCCATTTGCAATGACATTTTGACCCCTAGGGACAAACACTAGCTCATATTCCATAAATGTTTTCAGTATATCCACGGCGTCATTCCTATATGCCCTGAACCTGGGGTGTTTTGATGAATACTCACCGTTTACTTGTTTTATGACCAACTCTGAGTCTCCTCGTACAGCTATCCTATGGGCTCCCAAATTCTTCAATAGAGTCAAGCCCAAGATGAGAGCCTCATATTCTGCAATATTATTTGTACATTTGAAATGCAAATTGACATCGTGGCTCTCCGCATAATCACTCTCTGTATTACGTAACCACACCCCTTCTCCGGCAGTTTTCCTAGTACAGGATCCATCAAAATTCATTTCCCACAGGGGTTCGCCATTATATTGCGTTACAGGGTCTGTACTAGGCTGTGGGTTGTTTTGTTCTTCATGATATGTGTGGAGTTCAGAGAGTTGGCTATCTTGCTGTTTACGTTCTGTTTCTATTTCTGGCTCACTCAGAGTTCCGTTTTCAGTACCCTGCCCATGGTTTTCTTCATCGTATTCTTCTAGGGTAGCCATTATGTTGAAGTCCATGGGCCCTATGTTACTGTTTGTATTTCTGTTTTCTGACGCTGACTCTCCCAAGGATGGGTCGTTATAAAGAATGAAAGAATACAGGTCTGTGTGTGCAGAGAACAATGGTGATTTTTCAGGTTTCTCGAGGCTACTGACTAGGAATTTCATCTGGGACTCTCTATACAGTCTTCTAAGTTGGCTGAATATAGGGATAGTGGCGTATGAGCCATCCATCTGCATCGTTCCTTGCAGTTTGGCTCCCCATGATCTAGATAATAACATGCCATACTTGGGTGGCACATCTGCCACCACAACATCCATGACCATACACTTAGCAGGAATCTGGGTGAGGCTTACACACAAGTCTTTGATTAGACCTAGGCATTTTACCCTGCTAGAGTCGAATGAGTATAGATCTTTGTATGGATGTGTTATCTCTAGGCCTAACCTTTCCATGACTACCTTAGGCATTAGATTATGTGATGCTCCAGAATCATGCATGGCATTATGAAGGATCTTGTCATGAATGTTGAGACTGATATAGAAAGGTGGAACTACCCCCTCCTGAAACTTTCCCTCAATCTTTGGTCCGAACAGAAGGGCATGTTGATCATCACTCAAATTTACAGTGTCACTGCTCTCACCTAAATTTAATGCTTTCAAAATTTGGCCTCTATATACCTTCTGAGTGGCCAGCTCAGATAATGGTACAGAGATTTTGATTTTTGCAATCTCACTTTCTAAATTGAAAGTGGACTGGGTCTTTGGAATGCTCAACTCTGTTTTATTTGCTACTGCCTTGGTAGTAGAATCAGTTTGTGATTCCTCACTATGTACAGGTTCAGGAACTGTTTTATCAGGAGCACTAACTGTAGTGCTAGTGCTACTAGTTGGCTGGCTTTGTTTTTCAGTGTTTTGGTTGTCCTTTTCTTTGTTTCTCCCAGAACTCTCAGCTGTTGTTTTATTGCTTTCAGCAGTTGCTCTAGAAGTTTTCTCAGGTATTTTCCTGATGGTAACCTCAGGAGCCTTTGGTTTGGGAGTGTCTAGGTTCTTTTTGCTCCTAAGTTCGTATTGTTCTCTGACCTGCATGATAGCATTTTCAAACCCAATTCTGTATTCTTCAGTTTCTAACCGTTCCTCGTCCCAGTATGAGGGTGAGGGTTGATCTTCCCCTGAATCACAGTTGAGGACTGAGTCTTCTGTTTCAAACATGTTGATCGCATTCCCTTAAGAATCCTCTATGATTCCCTCATCTTCATCTAAATTTTTTTGGAAAGGGGGAATAACTTGCTGATCTGATTCTTTCTGTCTGTTGGGCGTGTTGTTGTTTCTTCTAAAGTTCTGGTTTAGGTTTTGGTTTCTGTTTTGGTCACTGACCGTGACAACCATTTTCTCCATCATTTGCTGCAGCTTATCCACATTTTTAGACAATCTATCATAATTAGGGTCTGATGTGGAAGCTACAGTGTCATCCCTATATGTCACCCTCTTCTCAGATCTCAGTCTTACTCTTTTCTCAATCAGGTTTGCCTCTATGTTCACTGCTCCTTTCTGCATGTCCTCCAAAGTGTTATATTCTTTATCTCTAAGCTCATAGGCCATGTCAGCATCAAATCCATCAGTATATTTGGCTAGGGCCATACCTTGTGGAGGTTTCATATGTGGGGGAAGAGCATTGTAAATGCTGTTAAATCTCGTTGTGTAATCATGGACGCTCTCTCCCGCATTTCTTTTAAGGCTCATCTATTCAGCTAGGAGTTGGCGAGGATTTTCCCTAGTCTCCCATTTGTTGATGAAATTCTGATATAATGCAGGGAGATCTTGGATACTGCCAGGAGGTAAGTTTTTAAACCATTTCTTTACATCACCCCCTAAGCTTTGGGAAAAGATTCTCATTTTTATTGTTTCATCATCAATTTCCATGTAGTCAAAAGAATCCTCCATCTTATCTACATGTTGCTGAGCTGTGATGGACTCTTTAGCAGTGAAGTGTGGGATTTTTGACTTATAATCATTGGGTAAGGGTAACAAGTGCTGAGGTAAAACCAGAGGTGCATACCAGGCTGCCATGATGATATTCTGATGAAGTAAAGGGTTACCTCGAGCAGCTGGTATATGGATGACAGGAGTATTAGGACCAGCAGAAGTTTGTTGAGCAGATCTAGGGTGGGAGAGCCCCAAGTTTTGAATGAAGTGGATATCAGGTGGTGTAGATGGAGGGGTTCCTCTGTCCCTAGTGTGTTGACCACTAAGAGATGGTGAACTGTGAAGCTCAGGGTCTGGTTGGTTTAAATGATTGAATGACCTAGTTCCAGGTAAACTGTTTGGTAGGTCTACGTCAAGGTGAAGGCGTGATAGAGCTGTAAGGTCTTCTGGAGAAGAGTTAGCTCTATGGATATGGCTGAAAGTAGTTGATCGTTTAGGCGTAGGAGATCTCTTGAGGATGCTCTCGGGGTTATCAACTATTTCAGGTGGGTTTGGGTTGGGATAAGCTCTCGTATGGATGGTTCTGAAAGCCAGAATGTTGTTCTCTAATAAGGCAGCTTATGGTTGATGTTGTTATGAAGGCGGGTCTCCCAGTGGAGTCTTATGTGAAACCAAGATGACCAGCAGGCCTACTGATCACCAGTGGAGTCTTTAATCTTTTAGGAACTATGGAGTCGCCAGGTGGAAGTTTTAGGATATGTCTAAGGGGTCACACTGTCCACCACAGTGCTCAGTCACTATCACCTTTCAAGGATAACCTCAGAACACAACAAACTCTAACCAGAGATCGACTGGGAGGGAATTTACCAGATATGTCACCTCCAAAGGAGGCTGAGATCCGGAGGCTACTTGGCCCTGTCCAGGCCCTGTCTAGGAGTACAAGAGAACACAACAAATGATACTGAGGCTGTCCGAGAATAGGTGTGACTAATAGCCAACCTAACCAGAGATTCTGGGTTTTGAATGCTTAGGGATGTTCAAAGTGTAATGCACTCAATTTGTTCCCCAGTGGAGTCGCCATTATGTTGGTCTTCCCATGTTTTGGCCAGGTTGGCAAGACCAAAAGATGAGACAACATAAAACCACTTTCAGACCTTAGGATCTAGCCCTCCTAGGTCCAGAGAGGGATCTCTCTACATATGTATGTATATACGTAAGGCTCAAGGTTAGATTTCCATATAGCGCCTGAGTTTTGTTTGATTGTTTGTGTTTGGTTGCTGGGAATCAGGAAAGGAAGGTCCAATATAAGACAAGGATGAGCATAGAGGGGATTAGGCTAAGAAAAATAACTCAGAGAACATCAAGGCCATTGGGAAATGGAGTCAAGAAAGGATTTATTTGTGTTCAATGTGCAAGCTTTCAGTTAGGCTAGTCATCTAGAGCAGTTGGGTCTTAAAGATAATATTTGGAACGGGACATCAAGGACTAAAAATGAAAGAGGGAGAAACACCCAATTCTGTCTATAGATTAGGTCAGAGGTCATTTAACTCTAGACCTGCTTGGAAAAAATTAGGGGCAATACAAGGGATCTTAGAAAGGCTTAATTGAGATGGAAAGATCCTAGTGGGGCAGAGACAGGGCTCTAGACCTCCCAGAGTTCTCAAATCATCCAACTAAATCCTAGCAAGAACATCTAAACATGGATTTATTCAATTCATACATCAGAGAGCAGGCAATGACATCCACTACACTGGTTAAATCAATAAAATCAATATTCAGATACACATATAAGCAGAAAACATAAAAGGTTGGGAGAGCAGCAACATAAGGTACCAATCAAGGGTAAATCTTATGCCAAACTTCTGATGCGAGCCTGAAGACATGGAATGAAATGAAATAAAACACAGAGATAGGAAAACATCACCAGCTGCTTTAGATCAGGATCCAAAGAAATTTGTTTGTCATATTAAAAACAATACCAATCAGGTACAACATTGCCCACAGCTTGAACATTCAGTCTGAATACATCAAATCTCAGCCTATCCCACAATATTACACAGAGAACTTGTCTCAAAGGAAAATGCTTGAATTTCTCTGATATCTCATCAACAACCACTACAATACCTTCCTTCTGTGTTTTATAGCAGAGGATGAACAGAAGATCGACTGAGGAGGTAGGTGAACGCTAAATGTAACATTAAACACAGAAATGAATGGTGGGCCGAAACCCATCCTGTTTTAAATCTCTGCATTTATCTCTGGTATGGCTTATGTGTTTTGACTTCAGTACTGTGTGGTACCTACTGGTAGAATTAACAAAAATAAAATAAGAAACAGTGAGGTCTGCCTTGCTGCGAATCAAATGTTCTGGTAGTTTCGGTCTGCTGTCTGGTGGAAATTTCTTCGGGGGCACGGTGCATAATAAAGTTGTATGGGCGCCCTGTCCTTAATGAAGAAAAACATACTGCTGATGAATAAACTGATGTTACCTTTTACTTGTGCTCAGGACCTTTGATCGGTCCTCGGGGTCCTCAAACTGGTGCTTTGCCTCTTTAAGCTGCAGATTCAAGTTTCAAGATTTCCTTTGGCGTGCCTTAATCTCTTTGCTTTGTACTGGAACACTTTGCCGCTCCATTCTTGCTTCTGTCAGGTTAGCTCGAGCTTTAATGGCTCTAGAAGGTTTTCCAAGAGTTTAAAACCTTGTTCCCTTAAATGATCGTCCTGTCTTCACCTTCCTGGGTCTTTGCTCATAAATTCTGCCCCTGTAAATGATCTTCCTTGATTTCGCCGTCGCTGTAACAGAGACTGCGCATCCTGGCAATCTCTTATCATTTACAAACATGAAAAACATGAAAACTCTGAAGAAAACACTGGATGGGGTGGCGGATGATGTGGATAATGAGCATGACTGTGCAGTGAGATGGAGGGAAAAACTTGTAGAGAAATGGGGAAAAAATACTATGGTGGAGGTTAGCAGTCTGCGGGGTGAAATATGAATGAAAAACCTTAAAAGCATGGAACAAGCCAATTTTGTGTAATGAAATGGAGATTGTACGATGAATGCACGTGGAGGTGACGTGGTGAAGACTGGGCGGTAGCAGAATATTCAACATTGGAGAGGGTGAATCCGGGCCGCCGATCTCAAAGGAAATCAACGGTTAACAATACGGTGGAGGGCGATGATGGTGGGCCAGGGGTACGGTGATCGGGGTTAAATAGTGTGCAGCTCTGACGGATGATGACCATCGGATGAGGCGCTCAAGATCGGACGGCTTGTGCAAATTTCGCTGCGAGACTTGGGCCGAAAGATAATGCGTGGGGGATGGGCAGTTTTGCCGTCGTACAGGGGACACGCGTCGGCCGCTGTATGGAATCGCTGGGTGCTCGGGGAAAACCACCCACCGCACATAAGCGGTGCGGGATAAACCAGGTTGTTTTATGGCTATTGCACGGCGGGGACCACAAGGACAGGCGCATTCCGGACCGTTGATCTGGCTAGTGAGCGGATGGCGATGGCGCGTTCAGAGGGATGCATCGTGGTCATGGGAGATTAGCGCCTTTCGAGCCAGCGAGTGGTTCGGCACCGTGTCACGTGGAGGAATCAAGGTGCGGGGCTCATGCAGAGAGGCTAGGCCTGAATATAAGGTTCAAAGCGTGTTTTTAAGCCTTTTTAATGCATTTTGAAGCCTTATAAGGGTAACGATAGGAAGATAAATACCGAATCAGGCTAAACCAGGGACATGGGTAGAGTTTGAAGGGGACTCTTGGGGATTTAAGGGAGAAATAGAGGGAACAAGGGGACTTTGAAAAAGGGGCAAGGGATTAAAAAGAGGGCATTTGCAGGGATATTAGGGGGAAAAAAGGCCCTTTTAGAAATGCGTCAGCAAGGGGAAAATTTTTTAGGCATAGCACCTAGAGACTTCAAGGAGGATGCGTTTTCAGGGGGAAAGGCATTCCTTGAAGGCTCCAAAACAATCTAGCCCCCAACTTGCTTGTCAAGAATTTCATAGGGGGGGCTAACATAATCAAACATTAATATATTGGAATAAAGTAATAAGATACATAGGACAATGTTCATGAAAGCATCAAATGAATCTCAAGTGAAAGAGGAAACAAATAGCCACTCTATATTACTGATCAAAACCTGTTTACAATAGTAGAAGTCAGAAGTAACATATTCCAACTTGTGACAAATGAACTCTATGACCATACCTTTTACAAATTAACTCTAAGACCATATAAAATAATGTTTCATTTTTTTTGAGTGATAACAATACATACAATTATAAGTGGGCTCTCCTCAGCTCAACCGGCCACAACCCCTTTCTGGTGGGCTTGGGATTCTAGCCACTATGTCCCATTGACGTAGCCATGCCATTTGTGGCTACTCAGCATGATTCGGCTCCTGTCTAGTCTGAAGCTGACAAGGCGAACAACTTCATTGAGTACATTCAACACATCTTCCAATAGGTTCATGACATATTGGATATAGCCAATGCTAAGTACTATCATCGACATGATAAACATCAGGTGCCACACAACTTCCAAGTGGGCGACGAAGTGTGGCTACATTTGTATAAGGAGCGCCTTGAGCGTCATTGTAACACAATTCAGAGGCATATATCCACCACATCTCTTTTTAGAGATAAGCTACCAGCGTCCTAGCTAGTTTTTTTCATTATGTCTTTAAGCATATTTCAACTATTTGTTATTAATGAAATGAAGTTTTATTTCTTCTACATCTCTACGTTTACGTGTATTTTTGTATTTAATTGTGTTCCTGTATAAATCCATATTAGTGGTATCAAAGTGGTTTTCTCTTTCTCGATGCTTCTTTGCATGTCCCCAACAAGGTCAAGGTATAAGGAGTTAGGGCTCGATCTGGTTGAACCTTTGCAAGAACAACCTCGCAAACCTCGAAGAATGCCCATGGGGGAAGAAAATAAAAATGAGGGAGCAGGAGATCCTATCAAAATATAGCTCGAGGAGGCCCTTGAGAAACAAAGGAATGCGATGATGGATAAATTTACCGAGATCCTTCAACGATTGCCCACCGGTGGCGCATCTACATCCAAGAATCATTCTGGAGGCGCCACTCCTTTTAAGGTACAAGTAAACTTTGACATTCCCATATTTGAGGGCCAAGTAGATGCAGACACCATAGATAAATGATTTAATCTATTAGAAGGATATTTCTGGGTTCATGACTTTTCCGACCTAGAGAAGATTATTTTTTCACTCCACAAAGTCGTCCCCCATGTAAAGGACTGGTGGGAAACCTACTGTGAGAAAAATGATGAGGGTGAACCCTCTTTGTTCTCGGTTTTACCCACTTGGAATTCTTTCCGAGAAGCCATCAAGGAACAATATTACCTCATGGGAAGCTACGAGGACAATTACATGAAATGGACAACGCTGCAGTAGCAAAGGGATCAAGATGTGCATGATTTGACAAATCTGTTCCATACCCTGCACACAAAGTTGGTTATCAAAGATTCAGAGAAAAACTTGGTGCTGAAGTACTACATTTGTCTACATAGATACATTCAGGAGGAAATGGAGTTCCTCGACATCTCCTCTCTTGGTAAGACATACCGGTATATTTCCAAGATTTAGCAGAAATTCAAACAGAAGAAGCGAGACTTTGGATCTCCAAATCAAAAGAAAGGGAAAGGTGCCCCAAACCACAGAACAAAGGACAATTCAAATGCATGGTGGACCAAGACAACTTTCCAAAGTTGCAAGAAAAGGACAACTCCGCGAAGTTGAAGAAGGACATGGGAAGGTGGTGTGAGTTCCATAAGAGCTCCAGTCACAACACAAGTAAGTGTCGGGCCAAGTAGTCACTAGTGGCTGAGATGAAGGCTTATGAATCAGATGCATGCTCCAACTCTAAATTAGAAGCCAGCAAGGGGAATGATAGAGGGAATCATATTATCGATGCAGAGCCCAACACCACCGTTGCCACCACGAAGATCCAGAAGGTGGAACCATAAGATCCAGAGGAGGAGGAGCGCTCTTCCACTCCCAAATGTGGGTAAAGGGTGTTGGGTATCGTAATTGTTACATTTTTATCATGTTTATCCTCACCATTCCTCACATTATATCACCCCATTTAACCATTTATTATACCATTTTCATGGGTTTACCTCATTATTTTCCAATTTGTTTATTTTTAATATTATAAGATAATTTATGATTAATTATTGGAAAAATTAACATATTTCATGAATACATCAAATGAGGATGAGCTTTGTAACATGTAGGGTTATTTGGAAGGATTGTTCAAAAATCTTCTTGAATATTTCCTCCACCATTTCAAGAATTCAAAGGAAATTTTTTCAAGCTTATTCCAAGGAGAAGATCATGGAGATTTGGATAACATATCTTATCCAAGATTTGTGAGAGATAAGTGAGGATTTGAAGGGATCATATTTTGTAATTATAGGAATATTGGTTGAAAGAAAAGTGGATTTGTAATTATGAGTTGATTATCTTATTTTCAAAGAACTTATGTATAAAAGAGAGTTCTATCTCTTCATTTTGAGGATAGGAAAATTAGGAGGAGAAAAAGAGAGTGAAAAGAAGGAATGAAGGAAGGAAGAAGTAGAAAATTGAATTCAGAATTAGAGTCTAGAATAAAGTTTTGGTTTTGTAATATTTCATGATGGAATAAGATTTTGTTTTTATTCATCGTTAATCTTAGCTCACATATGTTGAAACACATGTTACTCTTCACATGTTGTTTTTCTCTTATACGATTGCACATTTCCAATTTATGATATGATGCGGTGGTAATGTTGTTGGAGTAGAACTGTGAGGAAGGAAAATCAGGAACTCCTAAGTTAGGAGCCTCTTATCTCACTTTCTACACATCACAAGCTGCTGCTCTTTAGTCTCTCTTCTTGAGGACAATACTCTGGGAAAGGACAACCAGGTCCTCCTAAGTTAGAAGCCTCTTCCTTCATTTACTGCATCTTGAATCAGAGGCAAAAGCATTAGACTAGGCTAATTTAACTTCAGTCCTACATATATAATGCATGTGCTTCGTAAGTCTATGAATTCCTCGGATTGATAATTTATGTTAGTGAAATTATTTGATGATGACAGTTTCGCCCAACATTTTAGCGTCGTTGCCAGGGAGAAAACCTAGGTCACCTGCATGACAGGTGGGTATACTTACCAGCATGCTACAATAATACATTTTTAGAAATCATATCCTTTTCCTTTTCCTAAAAACTTGTTTCTATTGTTATCTTTTTCATCTATAGTCCTACCAATCATTTTGTACAAACTTGCGTTGACTGATGTGGGATTCCTTAAGGCCCACCTTTCAACAAGTATCAACCCATCGACCTCAGTACCTTATCTGGGATAGAGACTAGAGTCCTCATCAGTACCTTGAGGCTTGTATGCCCTAATGACAAGTTCTCTCCCCGACAGTAATGGGAATACAACAATGTCCCTTGATCGTTGGATCTTGCAAGTGGCTCGACATCAAATTATTTATTCACACTTCGCAAGATGTACTTGGGTACCTTGGCACTCATTGACATCAATGGTGAGTTTGCCTCGCATTGGTTAACGAAATACATTAATGGTTCATAATACAATGAATTCTTTTCATGCTCGACACCAACACATTCATTCGCATGACTGTAATTGTACCATCATGTTTTGTAGCAAAAGAAGACTATATTATTTTCATGACTCCATCAATTGTTGCAACAATGTTCCTTCAGCAATAAGAGAATACCACATTTCCACCTTCAGAAATCATCTTCTGTTTCATACAATGAAGCATCACTTCAGATTCTTTCACTTCATTGAGCAGCAGGACATTTTCTCTCATCCAACAAAATCGGCATGACATTTTCCTGATCCAGAAGTATAAACGGCTACATTTATATTGCAAAGTTCATCAACTGTTTGGGTAAGTGAAGGTGTGTTATTTTCTAATTTTTAATCAAACAAATTCTTACATGTTGAAAATAAATGAACTTGGAAAATTCCCTCACCATATTACATTATCTTTCTCCTTTTCGTAAACATAACACATCTTCAGTTTTTTGGGGAAGGGGGAATATTCATTACCATTTGATTCCATTCATCACCTCATATATTGTTGACCAACATGAATCTTCCAAAGTACACTTCCTTGTAGTTGATTCAAATACATTGATATCTATTTTGGCATGATTCAAAAATATGAGAAAAGGTTTTCTTATTCATATTAATGACTTATCATTTCTAGTACATGTATTATGAAAATAAAAAATAAAAAAAATAAAAGGAATGAATGTTGTTAACACAAGAACCAACATTTTTTATATTCATTGTTGTTAACACAAGAACCAAACATAGAAAATATCAGTTGCAGTACAAGTATTTCATATCTTGGAATGATAAATTGTTAGAAATCATAATCATGTAAAGCCAAAAGTTTTTAATCCGTGCAAGGTTGCATGAGGACATGCAACAAGTTCAGTTGGGGGGTATGTTGGGTCTCATAATTGTCGCTTTTTTATCATGTTTATCCTCGCCAATCCTCACATTCTATCACCTCATTTAACCATTTATCTTACCATTTTCATGGGTTCACCTCATTAGTTTCCAATTTATTTATTTTTAATATTATAAGAGAATTTATGATTAATTATTGGAAAAATTAACATATTTCATTAATATCTCAAATGAGGATGAGCTTTGTAATGTGTAGGATTATTTGGAAGGATTATTCAAAAATATTCTTGAATATTTCCTCCATCATTTCAATAATTCAAGGATAATTGTTCAAGCTTATTCCAAGGAGAAGATCATGGAGATTTGGATAATATATATTATCCAAGATTTGTGAGAGATGACTGAGGATTTGGAGGGATCATATTTTATAATTATAGGGATATTGGTTGAAAGAAAAGTGGATTTGTAATTATGAGTTTCTTATCTTATTTTCAAAGAACTCATGTATAAAAGAGAGTGCTCTGTCTTCATTTTGAGGATAGGAAAATTAGGAGGAGAAAAATATAGAGAAAAGAAGGAATGAAGGAAGGAAGAAGTAGAACAATGAATTGAGAATTAGAGTCTAGAATAAAGTTTTGGTTTTGTAATCTTTCATAATGTAATAAGATTGTGTTTTTATTCATCGTTAATTTTATCTCACATATGTTGACACACAGGTTACTCTTCACATGTTGTTTTTTATCTTATACGATTGCACATTTCCAATTTATGATATGATGTGGTGGTAATGTTGTTGGAGTAGAACTATGAGGAAGTACAATCAGGACCTCCTAAGTTAGGGGCCTCTTCTCTCACTTTCTACACATCACAAATTGCTGCTCTTTAATCTCTCTTCTTGAGGATAGTACTTTGGGAAAGGACAACCAGGTCCTCCTAAGTTAGGAGCCTCTTCCTTCATTTACTGCATCTTGGATTAGAGACAAAAGCATTAGACTAGGCTAATGTAATATTCCTAATTATCTTTCATCTAGTTGGAATATTAATTTTTCTTTTGTCATTTAGATAGATGAATAAGTGGGTAGGGATACCCATAAATCTCCTTAGTAGGAATAAAACCACTTCTAGTGTGAATGTGGGTCATCTTATTAGCTGGATAAAGAACTCTTAGGTGTGAATAGAAGTTGAAGCATGTGGATGGGGTCAAAGTTTACCAAATCAACAATGTTGATATGGAGGTAGTGGAGAATTATTGAGGGACAACACAACGTTATTGGGAGGAAGTCTCCATGATAGTAGCATATTTAATGAGTGGGACCAAGGGCGAGAAGGCTCACAAAGCATATAATGAAGGGGATGGTAGCCATAGAAGGCATTCTGAATATTTTTTATGTTTGGTCTTTTATGACTTTCTGCACGCTTTAGCTATTTAGCGGAGTCTGTTGTGCTGTTTAGCACAAGGGTGTTTCTGAGCGGAAATCCCACCCTCATCCTCGGGGGAATTTGAGTGCCCACTTAGGATAGGTTCATTCAGCTACATTTCCACCATTCGGCATCAAGCCAAGCTTCAGCCATTATCCATAGCGCAGTCTCCTTCAGGATTTTTTTATTTTGCAGGGTAGTAGTAGTGGAGGATTGATAGATCCAGTTTCTGAGCTTGTTTTCCAGTCATCATTTTATCATCTGGCATCAGGCCAAGTATCTGCCATCACCTACAGTGCAGTCTCCTTCAGAAACTACGTTATTTTGTAGGGTAGTTGTAGTAGAGGGCTTAGTGCCCAAGTTTGTGAGTTATATTTCCAGTGAGGGGAGAAGCCCCTCATTCGGGAGATCTATTGGAGGAGTATCAAACATTTCCATATTCAAAATCGATTTCCTCGATTTATTTAAACCACTTCAAAATCGATTTATTCTCTTATTTTTTAAAGAAAATTGCAATAAAAAATGATTTGAATGACATTTTGAATACCATTATACTTTAATATAAAAAATCGATTTTGTAAAAAGACCTTGCATCATAAATACCATTGTAACTTAACCGAATTTGCATTTGAATAAACCTCTAATCGATTTTCACTTAAGACTTTTGAAAATGAAAATCAGCGTTTTAATAAATCGATTGGATAACCATACCCCAACGGCTCACGGTCCACGTTGAACCAGGCTCAGTCCACGGTCAACGGCCCTGAATGCTGTAGTTCATTGATTTGACGTTGTCCATCAATAGCCTCCATGCAAGCTGCCTCTCAGCAACACAGCAACGCAAAAAATACCGCAGCAAACCTGCCCTACGTTACAGATCTTCACTGTCTCAGCTGTCAAACACAAAAAAAAATTTGCGTTGCTGCAGATACGTTGATTTCTAATGGTGTTGTTTCTGCACAAGCTCACGGCTCTTGCTCTGCTCAGCAAATCTGGCCTCACGGCCACTCAGTAGTTCTGGGTTCGTTTGGCAGCGTTTACGCAGCAAACTGGAAGCTCAAACAACCACTCTGATACCAAGTGTTAGAGTTCAACAACGGAAATATTTAAATAAAACACATACACACATAGCAGAAACAACCATAAAGACATAGATTTTAACATGGTTCACCCAACCAATCTGGGCTACGTCCACCTAACAGGGCATCGACAATATCATTCATCAACTGGAGAAATACAATAGCATATTTTCTCATCTGCTTAGCTCTTCCACTCACTACACATTCCTCATCATGCTCACTTGCCTCTACGGGCTTACATTTTATAGTTGTGAATGGAAACAGAATCATAAATTCACTCACAACAAGTATAGGATGCATTAAATCCTCATCAGAAATAGATGGAGTCAATTCAGCAACAAATCCTATTGTTGTCACCTACATGAGATTTTCTCCAAAAATAATTAAAATAAATCTCAACACTATCAGTTATCCAGTAGTAGAGCGTTAGTCATCCCTAGGGCTGCATTTTATCATTTTATCATTTTGTGTATTTTCGAAAACCCTTTCTGGGTTGTCTTGGAAATGTGCTAGAAAGCCTTGATCCCTAATCCTAACATTTTCTAAGCACTATATCAGCAAATCCATGTAATTTTATCTACAATAGTATTTTCCTGCCTACAAAAACTACGGTTTCTTAGCCTCCGACATTCTTATATAGCAATTGTTCTTCATGTTTCATGTACTGTGTTCTTAGAGGATTTTTTTTTCCTAGCTTGAGTGTATTTTTCCTCAAGATTTTGTACACATATTCTGCTATAATGTCTAATATAATGGCTTCATGATCTGCTCTCATTTTATGTGTTGATATTTCACTGCAATTTCCAGTTATATGTTCTACATTCCTGTTTTTCCTAATTTGGAATATTACAGTGGTATCAGAGCATAATCTTGGCCTAGCCTATCTAGTACAACAACTATGTCATCAGAAGAATAAGAGCCTCTCACAGAAAAGGGAAAGTGGTATATTAATAGAAACCGAGGATGGATGAAATGGAGTTTCCCAAGCTTCTTCTTCAAACCATGCAGGATATTTCCCGAGAAATCAAGGAGATGAGGATGGAGAAACACAAAGAATCCCCTAGAGGGTTTCTACATGGAGAAAGCTACAAAATTTCACATCACAGGTATGATCAACCGGTGAAGCAGCAAGTTTCCCAACACTCCACTATGCCTACATTCCTAGTAGTGGGAAATGGAGGTGGAGGACCCCAAGAACAAGAAACTCTTGAAGATTATTTTCTAGAATATGAGTCTCAAACTCAGAGATTCAAAGATAATATGAAATTTCAGGAGTTTTGTCAGATTAAGGACAATAGGAGACCCCGACATAACAATAGAAGTGGAGGGTTCATACAGAACAATGATCTACAACAGACCATGGGTAGATTCTTTTTTCCCGCTTTTGATGGGTCATCCAATTGCACAACGAAGTCTTGGGTGGAGATGATAGACATCTACTTCTAGCTGAACCAAGTACCGGAGATGGAAGCCATTAAAATAGAAGCATTGCACCTTGAAGGTGAGGCACATGATTGGTGGTTTCATGGTCTTTATACACTGGGGCATGCCAATGTGACTACATATTCAGAGTTCACCCAGATGTTAGTAGAGAGGTTTGATCAAAGAGACCCAGAGGCAACTTTTCTTGAGCTAGCCAAGCTCAAGCAGTCAGGTAATCCAGAGACCTATATCTCTGAATTTCTAAAACATTTTCTCATGGTTCCTGATTTATCTACAACTAGTAGGGTTTATATGTTCATTGATGGGCTAGCAGAGCCTCTGCATGGGTTGGTTAAATATACTAAACCAACTACTCTTCAAGATGCTATTGAGAGGGCTAGAGATTTATAGGATGCTTTGCCAAGGGCAAAGGCTTCATTCTAGAAAAGGCCACCCTTTTAGTCAAAAGGGAAAGATGTGAAGGTTCTCGCTTCAAAGGAGAACCAAAACAAAAGGCCTCTTAGTGATGATGTCCGAAGAGACTTAAGGAGAATGAAGCTTTGCTTCACATGTCAAGAACCATGGGAACCATGGCATCGGTGCAACAGGGAAGGCAGACTATATAGAGTTATTTTCTGATAGTGAGTAGGAGGAAGAAGAGGAGCCATAAGAGCACAACATCGCTGTGATAGCAAGGGAGGATCCACCATCACCAGGAGGTGTGAATGGGGAATTTTCTCCAGTTGGAGGGGACCTTGCATCTTTGTGGGGAGTACCCAAGTATCCGAATTTGAGAGTCTAAGGTACAATTTAGGGTCATAGAGTATCAATGTTGATCGACGGTGGGGCCACCCACAATTTTATTGATGCTCAGTTAGTACAAAGGATAGCAATACCCACTGATGAATTTTAGAGATTTTTAGTTTTGGTCCCAGGAGCTAGAACCATGCTGTGTATCAAGTATGTTTTGGCATTTTCAGTAACCTTAGGGACATACACTTTGAATGATCACTTATTTGTGGTCGACATTCCTGACACCAATGTGATATTGGGTGTGCAGTGGTTGATTACATTGGGGAAAGTCACCACATATTTGGAAACTTTGCAGATGGAATGGGTAGATAAGAAGAGTGGTAAGCATCAGATGATTAGGGGAATGCACACTTATCCAACTCAGATAGCCTCTGCACATAAGATAGAGCCTGATTTACGTAGTGGGAGCAAGGACACATCAGTCCACTCAATTATGTAGTTGACTTTGACCTATGATGCTGTATTATTTGAAGGCATTCCACCAGGAAGGCCCCCGGACTAGGAGCTGGTTAAAGATTTCTCACAACAAGCTGCACCATCCATAGATCTGACTAAGATGGGAGCTCTGGGTGAGTTTAGCACAACGCAGAGATTCTTGGGTAGGATCTAGGACGAAATAGATATTCTTCCAGTTTCATTATTGCCAACTCTCACCAAGCATCTTGCGCTGAGAGGAGGTGTTTCAAGAGTAGATGATGGCACAATCATAGTGCAAGGGGGATACTCCATGGACTTTGAGAGTCAGAAGATACTTCGACATAGGAAGGAGTCTTCCATATATGGTAGAGGGTTGTTGGGATTCATGCATACATTGGCTAAACTCAGGAAGTTATGGATGGGAAATAGCTTCCAAGTGAAGACTAACCTCCATAAACTTCAACCCCTACTTGAGCAAAAGAAGCTACAGGGGAGGAAACAAAGGTAGGATACCAGTATTTCGGCATGTGGCATTGGCATTGAGCATGTCAAAGAGGGGAGAAGTAAGGTGGTAGGTACCTTATCGCAAAGACCAAAGACACTATCATTATTTGGTATAGATCCTTTTTAGGAGTCCCAGCTATTGGTGGAATATTCCAAGGATCAATTCACATGTGAAGTGCTTGATGGACAAATAACATATGAGAGGTATAGGGTGATGGGTGGAGTCATCTATTAATAGGACCAGATCTTCTTTACTAGAGACTCTCAGCTCAAGAAGACGATTCTACATGCAACACATGACTCACTCCTTTCTGGTCACTAAGATTTCATTGGTATCTATCAAGCTATTGGGGAGATATTCTCATGGGAGGGTCTCAAGGAGGATGTGAACCAACATATAAGGATATGTATGGTTTTCGTGAAGAATGACGAGGAAAACAACCACCCTGCAAGGTTGTTACAACCACTTCCCTTTCCAGTGGAGAGATGGGAAAGATCATCTATGGACCTCTTCACCAACTTTCCAACAGTACATGGTGAGGGTTGTGTCTTTGTACGTATTGATCAACTAAAAAAGTATTTGCATTCCTTTGCCATTCATTCATAGTGCATTGCTCCACAAGAGGGAAAAAATCTCTTCAGACTTCATGGTCTACTTTGGGCCACAATCAGTGATGGGGATGGCCACTCGTTATGAGGCTTTGGGGAGATGATATCTTATTCAGGGTGTTCGAAGTTGACACCAAACATCAATTACTACCCCTAGCCAGAGGAGAAGATAGGGGAAACAAGAAAGGGGCTGGGAAGCTACCTTCCACATTATGTTCCAGGGCAGCAAGGAGCAGAATTTCATTGGTTCCACTTGAGGGACTGTTAACACCCTTCGGTATTTCATATGGCAGTCAGTGTATCTCCAATTTTGATTCCATATGTTGATGATGATTTAATCATTATTGTTGGAATGGTTGGAGGAATGACACATGGATTAGAGCTGTTCATTGGGAGTAAGATCTCCAACATTTTTCATGTCCCATGCTTCAGTGAGAACATTGGATAGTATGTAGTTTCCACCATGGATCTCTTACTTCCTTATGATGTGAGCTATTTCGATAGCTTGGACACTTGGGAAGAGAAGATAAGGGGCATATTGATTAGAGAACATCTGATTCAGTGGAGGGGCTTATTGGATGTGGGTGCCACTGGGGAAGGAGAAGAGGTTTTTCAGTATTCATCTTTACAGTTGCTTGAGGAAAAGAAACATTGTGGAGGGGAGGATTGTAATATTCCTAAGTAGCTTTAAGCTAGTTGGAATATTTATTTTTGATTATGTCATTTAAATAGATGAATAAGAGGGTAGGGAGACCCATAAATATCCTTAGTAGGAATAAAACAACTTCTAGTGTGAATGTGGGTCATCTTATCAGCTAGATAAAGCACTCTTAGGGGTGAATAGAGGTTGAAGCATGTGGATGGAATCAATTTTGACAAATCAACAATGCTGTTATGGAGGTAGCGAAGAATTATTGAGGGACAACACAGTTTTAGTGGGAGGAAGTCTCCATGAGAGTAGCATATTTAATCAGTGGGACCAAGGGTGAGAAGGATAAAAAATCATATAAGGAAAGGGAAAATAGCCATAGAAGGCATTATGGATATTTTTTATGTTTGGTATTTTATGACTTTTTGCATGCTTCAGCTGTTGAGTGGAGTCTGCTGTGTTGTTTAGCACAAGGGTGTTTCCGAGCAGAAATCACACCCTCATCCTCGGGGGACTTCGAGTGCCCAATCAGGAGAGGTTCATTGATCTGCATTTCCACCATCTTCCATCAGGCCAAGCTTCATCCGTTATCCATAGTGCAATCTACTTCAGGATTGTGTTGTTTTTCAAGGTAGTAGTAGTGGAGGATTGATAGATCTAGCTTCTGAGCTTGTTTTCCAGTGAGGGGAGAAACCCTTCATCTAGGAGGCTAGCAAGGAGGGTCCTTGAGCATAATTTTTTCATCTAGCATCAGGCCAAGTATATTCCATCACCTATAGTGCAGTCTCCTTCAGAAACTGCGTTATTTTGCAGGGCAATTGTAGTAGAGGGCTAATGCCCAATTTTTTGAGTTAGATTTCTAGTGAGGGGAGCAACCCTTCATCCGGGAGATCTATTGGAGGAGTATCAACCATTTCCATATCAGATCAGCCACCTCCTATTAGTTATTTAGTTGCAGAGCATTATTCAGCCATAGGGATGCATTTTTTCATTTTTTCATTTTGTGTATTTCCGGAAACCCTTTCTGGGTTGTCTTGGAAATGTGCTAGAAAGCCTTGATCCTTGATCTCGACATTTTATAATCACTATATTAGTAGATCCATGTACTTTCATCTACATCATCAGTTCCCCCCTACAAAAACTACGCTGTCTTAGCCTACAAAATTCTTATATAGCAACTATTCTTCATGTTTCATGTACTATGTTCTTAAAGGCTTGTTTTTCCTAGCTTGAGTGTCTTTTTCCTTAAGATTTTGTACACATATTTTGCTATAATTTATAATATAATGGCTTCATGATCTGCTCTCATTTGTTGTGTTTATATTTCACTGCAATTTCTATTTATATTTTCTACATTCCTGTTTTTCCTAATTTGCAATATTACAACTAATTTAACTTCAGTCCAACATATATAGCGTATGTGCTTCGTAAGTCTACGAATTCCTCGGATTGATAATTTATGTTAGGGAAATTATTTGACGATGATAGTTTCACCTAACAAAGGGTTCCCCGCTACATTTCATTTTCTATAGTGGGAGAGAAAAGAACTTCATTTCAGCAGAGGTTGTGAAGCGGTTGGGCTTGCCGAGCACAACACACCCACAGTCGTACACCATTGGGTGGCTTCACCAAGGACAGGATCTCCGCGTCAGCCACTAGTGATGCCTTCCCTACAGCATAAAGTCCTTCACAGATGAGGTATTATGTGACATTTATCCTCTTGATGTTTGTGATGTATTATTAGGTCAACCATACTTGTGGAAGCGGCATGTTGTGTATTAGTCTCAGGCTCACGTTGTTATTGTTACTTTGGGCAATAAGTTGTACAGGGTACCAGAGGTACCACCGCCTGCCGCTATCTCTTTGGTTACTACCAAAAAATGCAGTAAGCTCATTTCCAAAACCAAGAAATTTGTTTTCCTGATGATCCGCCCTCAAGGCAAGAATAAGACTGTGGCCACAACCTTCAAACAGGGCTCCTTCGCACGACAACAACAAATGAAAAAAGTTGTGGAGGCATTAGAGGAAATTTCATCCTAAAAGTTCCCATGAAATTTTTATGTAATTTCCATGTCATAATATGTAAACCAATCAAATTGCTTTAAATTTAAAAAGAGGTACATGTAAGTATTTTGGAGGGAAAAGAAGAAAAACATTTTTTTTTAATTGTATTTTTGGCTTATCTCCTGATAGGTTTACTCAAATTTCAAGTTTAGACACTCATTAAATGAAAAATTAAATTCCACATCCAATAAGTACCCATTATGCATACTTTTGAGAAGACCCACCCTGACAAAAATTGCATATACATTAAAAAAACCTATTTTAACATGTTTTTTTAATGTATATGCACTTTTTATCAATGTGGGTCTTCTCAAAAGTATGCATAATGGGTACTCGTTGGATGTGGAATTTAATTCCACATCTAATGAGTGTATAAAATTGAAATTTCAGTAAATATACAAGGAGATAAGCCAAAAATACAATTTAAAAAAAAGTAGCTTTCTTGTTTTCCCTCCAAAATTCATAACTCTTATTTTATTATTTTAACTATTATTTTATATTTTTTCCTTAGGAGGCCAATTTTGGGCTGAAATTTACTCTAATGAGTATGGGGACATCTTCACCTCACCCGTAGGGGTGCCTCTGCATTGTCAGGTCAAGTACCCCATCGATTTACCCCAGGTGCCCTGCTGCCCAATGGACCCATCTATCGACACTTTGTTCTAGAGAACGATGAAATCAAGAGGAAGATTCAAGATCCATTTCAGAAAGGTAAAATCCGGCCGAGTTCATCGCCCTGTGGGAGCCTGATTCTGTTGGTGCAGAAGAAGGATGGGACTTGGAGACTCTGTATTGACGACCAGGTGCGGAACAAGATCATTGTCCAGATTAGGTACCTGATCCCACAGACTGATGACCTTCTGAACCAACTCAAAGGGGCGAAATATTTCAACAAGATAAATTTGAAGTCTGAGTGTCACCAGGTACTAATCGAACCCTCTGATGTGTGGAAGATTGCCTTCAAAGCTAAGGAGGGCCATTTCGAATGGTTGGTCATGCATTTCGATTTGACGAATGTTCCCGCAACCTTCACGAGGCTGATGGAAGACATCTTGAGACCATTCATCAACTCATTTTTAGTAGTGTACTTGGATGACATACTGATCCTTAGCCAGACTTGGGAAGAGCACCTCCACCACATATGACAGGGCCTCTAAACATTGTGGTAGCACAAGTTGTGTGCCAATTTGGAGAAGTGCACTTTTGGCATGATCGAGGTTCAGTATCTGGGATACATTATTGATGGGCAAGGGGTACATGTGGATCAAACCAAGATCCAAGTCATTTGAGATTGCCCAGCCCCAACCACTATAATAGAACTTTGTAGCTTTCTGGGTCTTGCTAATTTCTACCACAGGTTCGTGTTGGAATTCTCTCATATCACTTGGCCCTTGAGTCAAGTCACCAAGGGAGGAGCGAAAGAAAAATTATTTTGGTTGGAATCTCAAGAGAAGGCATTCATAGAATTGAAACATTGCCTCTGCTCTGCCCCAGTGCTCACATTATTAGACTTGCAACAACCATTTGAGACCAAGACAAATTCCTATGAATATGCTATTGGGAAATTTCTTACTCAACAGGGGCATCAAGTGGCATATCACTGTGAGATACTGTTCGACACAGTGTGAAAGTATCCTACTTATGACAGAAATGTATTCCATTGTGCAGGCGTGCCGAAAATGGAAACATTACATTTTTGGGAAGGAGTCATCCACACAGACCACCGACCCCTGCAGTTCATACAGATGCAAGGGAAGTTGCAGAACGATCACCATCAGAAGTGGTCCACATATCTACAACAGTTTCATTTGAACATCAAGTAAGAGAAGGGAAGCACCAAAAGTGTTTCAGACTTCCTTAGCCGACCACCAATCATGGCGCTAACCACCGCTCTCAAATCTTATGGGCACAAGACTTCTGATTGGCCGCTTCTCTACAATAACTATCCAGAATTCGGCCACACATACGATGCACTCTTGGAGGGTACGCAAATTCCAAATTTTCACCTCCAAGATGCACTAATATTTCACTTGGGATGCACTACTATTTCACCTGGGACACCCTTTTGTTCCTTCCAGTAATCATGCCAAGATGATTTGGGAAGCACACTACACTTATATCACTAGGAATTTCAGGGTTGAGAAAATAGTGGCAGTACTGCAGAAGTATTTCTATTGGCCGAACCTTTGATAGGATGTCAGGAAGTACATCAAATCCTGCATTTCTTGCACTATTTCCAAACCAACCATCAAGAAGAAAGACCTCTATACTTTGCTACCTAACCCTAGTCGGCCTTGGGAATCCATCTCCATGGATTAGATGTTAGGCCTTCCTTATACTAAGCATGGAAACGATTGTTTTTTCATGGTCGTCGACAGATTCTCGAAGATGGCCATTATGGTGGCCTGTAAGAAGAATATCACAACATAAGCCACTGCTAAACTCTTATTTGAACCAATGTGGGTGCAATTTTGGATCCCACAGTCTATCATCTCAAATCGGGACAACAAGTTCCTCAGTAAATTTTGGTCCAGCCTCTGGTCAATGCTGGACACCAAGCTCACCAAGTCCACAACATTCCATCCCCAAACTGATGGCCAAAAAGAGGTCGTCAACAGGATGATCATACACATTTTGTGCATGTACAATTCAAAGAATCCATGCACATGGGATGATATCATTCCCTATGTACAACATATTTATAACTTGGCTCTCCACAACTCAACTGGCCACAACACCTTTCATGTGAGCTTGGGATTCTAGCCACTATGTCCCATTGACGTAGCCATGCCATTTGTGGCTACACAGGGCGATTTGGCTCATGTCTAGTCTGAAGCTAACAAGGAGAACAACTTCATTGATAACATTTAGAAAAGATCCCAATAGGTTCATGACATATTGGAAAAAACCAATGCTAAGTACAATCAATGACATGATAAACACCGAGTGCCACACAACTTCTAGGTGGGCGATAAAGTGTGGCTACATTTGTAGAAGGAGCGCTTCGCTGGACCCAATTGGAAGCTTTGCCCGCTCCGATATGGGTCGTACACCATCATAAAGGATGTAGTGTCCAATGACTTTGAGCTCAGTATTCCACCCTTCCATGTTCTGTATCCAGTGTTCAATGTGGACCGCCTTCAACCCTTCTTCCCGCCTCTACCGGACACCTCCGACATTGCAGAACAACTCACATCAACAGAGTTAAACCCAGACTGCACAGAACATGCCACCACAAATCATATCATGGACATGAAAATAAATAACACTCGCCAACAAAAAGATCCAATTGTATCGGGTTGTCAAAGCTGGCCAACCCCTGCACCAAGGAAAATGGTTCACCAGGGACCAAGTTTAGTAGATATTTCCTCATCTCATGGAGGAACTCAATGCAATGGGTACCATTGCTTCCTAAGGGGGGAGGAACAATCCAGGTAAATATTGGTGGCCACCCACCTATTCCACTTGGGGCCCCACCATTTTTTCAGTTTCCTTAATTGTATCACATTTTACTATTTTTGGCAGTTTTTCGGGTCTTGAACTTATGAAGCTGTTTTGAGACCCTAAACGACGCTTTTTGCAAAAATTGTGAGCAACATGGAAGTTCCTTTGATGTTTCCCACATTAAAAGTTGTAGTCCTTGGATAGATCTTTCTAAATCTGTATTGTGCACGTCAAACAGAGATCGTATGCCAAAGTTACGTCCCCGGGAAGATTGATGTACCAATTTACCTAAACAGGGCCCATAGTTTCGGCGCTTCATCTCCTAGGGTTAGGTTTTTTGATGTTTAGGTCTATCCATTGTTTCTCAATAATAAATAGGCCCTCAAGCCTCATTATAACACAGTTTAGAGGCTTATAGCCGCCACATCTTTTCTCATAGATAAGCTACCAACACCCTAGCTAGTTTATTTCCATTCTATCTGTAAGCATATTTCAGCTATTTTTTATTAATGAAATGAAGTTTTATTTATGCTGCATCTCTACTTTTATGTGTATTTCATTATGTTCCTACATAAATCTGGATTAGTGGTATTAGAGCAGTCTGCTCTTTCTCAATCCTTCTTTGCATGTACCCAACGAGGTTGTGGTATAAGGAGTTAGGGCTCGATCTGGTTGAACCTTTGGAAGATCATCCTCGCAAACCCCAATTGCTGCTCATGGAGGAAGAAAAGAAAGATGAGGGAGCAGGAGATCTTATCAAAAAATTTCTCGAGGAGGCCCTTGAGAAGCAAAGGAATTCAATGATGGATAACTTTTCCCATATCATTCAACGGTTGCCCACTGGCAGCACATCTACATCCAGCAGTCACTCTGGAGGGACCACGCCTTTTAAGGTACAAATAAACTTTGAAATTCCCATATTTGAGGGAAAAATAGATGCAGACACCGTATTTAAATGGTTGAATCTATTAGAAGGACACTTCTTGGTTCGTGACTTTTCCGACTGGGAGAAGATTATTTTTGCACTCCTCAAAGCCATTCCCCATGTCAAGGACTGGTGGGAAACCTACGCTGAGAAAAAGGATGAGGGGGAACCCTCTTTCTTCTCAGTTTTACCCACTTGGAATTCTTTCCAAGATGCCATAAAGGAACAATATTACCCCATGGGAAGCTATGAGGACAAGTATATATAATGGACTATGCTGCGGAAACAAAGGGATCAAGATGTGCATGAGCTAATGAATATGTTCCATACCCTGAACACAAAGTTGGGTATCAAATATTCAAAGAAACATTTTGTGCTGAAATAGCATAGTTGTTTGCACAGATACATTTATGAGGAAATGGAGTTCCTCGAAATCTCCTCTCTTGATACAACATACCAGTATGCTGCTAAGATTGAGCAGAAATTCAAACAGAAGAAGCAAGAATTTGGATCTGCAAATCAAAAGCAAGGGAAAGGTGCCCCCAAACCACAGAAAAAAGGAAAAGGCCAACGCATGGTGGCCCAAGATTATCGATGCGGAGCCCATGCCACCGTTGCCACCATGAAGATCTAGAAAGTGGAACCGAAAGATATAGAGGAGGAGGAGCGTCTCTTCCACTCCCATGTGTGGGTAAATGGTTCCCTGCTATAGTTCATTATCGATAGTGGAAGCCAAAAGAACCTCATTTCAGTAGAGGTCATGAATCAGTTGGGCTTGTCGACCACAACACACCGACAACCGTACACCATCGGGTGGCTTCACCAAGGACGAGATCTCTGCATCAACCAATAGTGCCATCTTCCCTACAACATCAAGCCCTTCACGGATGAGGCATTATGCGACATTGATCCTCTTGATGTTTGTGATGTATTATTAGGCCAAACATACTTTTGGAAGAGACATGTTGTGTATGAGTCTTAGCCTCACGCTCTTATTGTTACTTTGGGAAATAATTTGTACAGGATACCAGAGGTATCACCGCCTACCGCTATCTCTTTGGTTACTGCAAAACAATGTAGTAAGCTAATTTCCAAAATCGGGAAATTTATTTTCCTAATGATCTGCCCTTAGGGAAAGAATAAGACTATGGCCATAACCTCCAGACAGGGCTCCTCTGCACGACAACAACAAATGAAAAAGTTTATGGAGGAGTAGGAGAACATCTTCACCTCACTTGCAGGGGTGCCTCTGCAATGTCAGGTCAAGAACCCGATCGATCTGACCCTAGGTGCGTCGCTACCTAATGGAATGATCTATTGTCACTCTGTTATGGAGAATGATGAAATCAAGAGGCGGATTCATGATTTGCTGGAGAAAGGTGATATACAACCGAGTTCATCGCCCTATCGGAGCTCGATCATGTTGGTGCAGAAGAAGGATGGGACTTGGAGACTATGTATTGAGTATTAGGCACCAGGGATAATTTTAAGGATGGAAAATTATCTTGAAGTTTAAAAAATTGGCGAATCTCATTAGTCCCTAATATGAAAACTATAAAATATTTATTGATGTATTTGTAAAATTATTCAAATTTATAATGATATTATATATATTTTCTATATAATGTTGGCGATTTTTAGGGTAAAATAATTTTATTTTATAAAATTTGGGCGAATCATTTTTATAAAAAAATGGAAATTGGCGAATCTTTTTTTTGTAAAAACCATGGAAAATTAGTCCACCTGCGAATATTAGCCCCTAAAATTTTCCATGTTAGGCACTGAACAATATCAATTTCTGAAATAGGTGTTAGGAATCTGTGATTAGCAAGATTGGAAAAGTCTAATTATAGAAACAACATTATTTCAACCACTTTGGGATTCTAGGATCTAGCCCTCCTGAATCTGGAGAGGGATCTCTCCAATAAGTGCAAAGATGGATTTGTCTTTGAAGTTTTGGGTAATGATATTAGGCTAGTTATGAAGGCCAAGGGCTTTGTTTTGTTTTGGATGGTTGAGCATCATTATTGTTTGAGGTGGAAAGTCCTAAATGCAAAGAGTTTCAAAGTTGAGAAGTTTAAAGAAATTAGAGTAAGCTTTGGCCAAGAAGATAGATAATTGCAGATTTTAGTCCATTGGGCTATGGAGTCATAATAGGGTTTAATTGAAACAACAAGAGGAAAGAGTGGTCCATGGGGCAAGTCATCTATGTCTAAGGATCTCTTTAAAGTTGATTTATGGAATGAAATGATACATAAAGAAGGGGAATTAAATAGATGAAGAACAAAGAGCAGCCCAGGATCTGGTAAGTACTTTGAAACTAGCCAGCCTTTGAAAAAAACTTAAGAAAAACATAAAAGAAATCCAGGATCTGGTAAGTACTTTGAAACTAGCTAGCCTTTGATATACTTTCAATAGAAAACACTTAAAAATAGAAGGGAACTTGAAGGCAACTGTTGGAGTAGAAACTAGTGGGTTGGGCTCACCACAAATCGTCTCCTAGCTCTTCTTTACTTGGTAACTTTCAAGACAAACAAAAAGATAACAAAGAATGGCCCAAGATCTGGTAAGTACTTTGAAACTAGCCAGCTTTTAACACATTCCAAGGGAAACTTTCAGACAGTCTTTTGGGATAAAACTAGGACCATGGCACACCATATCTTCCTGAGTTCATCTCTACTTAACATGAATTGAAAATAACATTCAGGAACAATATTTAGCTAAGACGGGAGGATGAGGGAATGCCAACATTCCTATTGCTTAAACTGAATTAAATCATTCCTAAATAACACAAATGGGAAGAAAACATTTAGATAAATATTTTCAGTCAGAGAAGGGTACTGATATACAGTAGGTACTAACTCTATGCATGTTGTTCTTTATAAGAGAATATGAAAAAAGTGAAAACAGAAGTAAAATAACAATTCACAATAAGAAATAACATCATTGTCGACATAGACCAGGATCCCATAAATCAACTTGTATTGATGCTCCAAACCAGTTACAGCTTTAAGTCCAATGCCTTATTTTAGCAATCATATACACTTCCCAGCCTAACTTATCTATCACAAGCAGAGCTCCAAGAGCCAGTGAGATTTACAAGTAGAAATCTCAAGCTCAAGTATATTTCAAAGTTCAGCAACCAACATTTTCTCATCTTCTACAACAGTATTTATAGAAGGATGAGGAGGTGGGAGAGGATAAAAGATCTCCCAAGATAATTAATACAGATTAATGACTTCTCGGCCTTTGAGGGGCTCGATGGAGAATTTTACAGGTGTTCTGTCTGTATTAATGTTTTACATTTAAGATTCAAGCTCGGTAAGAGCTCTTATTGACTTTTGAGGCTCTGTGTCATGTTGGAGTAACTCTGCAGATATTTAGTCATTAAGTTCTTTGGCAGAAATAACTCTTTGGTTGCGCTGAGGCAAATATTTGATTTTGATCAATAACTCCAGCCTCCATTTGAATTCTTGTGGCTACAGGTGGCACTGTGGTAGCTAAGAGGAATCAATTCGCCTCTGTTGAGGCGGTGGAGGCCTTTCTGTCTGTTAACACTTATGATTTTCTTTAATTGTGTTTTAATTTGGAGGATTAGGCTTTTGATAATCAATCTTAGTCGTAATCCCCACATTGGTCTTCAATCTTCTGTTTCTGGTATGTTTTGTCTTCGACACTGATACTCTTTGATTGTGATTTTACTCACTGTGTCTTGTTGATGTGCAGGCCGCGCAGGGCTCATATAGCATCAATTCCTCATGAAACATTGATGAGACGTGTAATAGAGCCCTTGAATGGATTCATTTTATGAATCAAAGGCACATGAATTGTCATTCCCAACCTTCGGCATTCTCTTTAATATGACGGAACAAACCATTCAAACCTGCAAAATACGAAAAGAATTAAGAAATCTTGCGTTTGTGGGTTTAACTGCTACAGAGGGTGTGGGGAGAGAGCCTAGTCGTTGGATGGCATCATCCAATGGTGTAGATCTATTTGTGGAGGTTGAAAGGAGAGTAGAGGGAGAGAATATTTCAGATCCGTCGATCACACAGAGATCGACGGTCGGGAGCGATCCGGGACGTATAATAGAGAAATGGCGAAAATACACAGGAATAAGGTAAAAAACCTTAGTTCAGAGGAAAATATGGTTTAAATTGAAGTTGGGGGTTTAGGATGATCATGGGCCGTCGGATGAGATCGACCCACGAGATCAACGGTGGAGAATAAATCTGGAATCGGTGATCGGAGGGAGGCAAAGTAAAGTAATTAGATGCACCCGATGGAAAACTCCGATGCGATCACATGTGGACCGTCGATCTGCAGATCAGATCGACAGCGGGAAATGAATCGGGAGGATTCAATCAGAGGTGGAGAAATATTTTAACGCGCCCGTCGAAAAATTTGCGATGCGATTGCGCGATCGGGGAAGGCCGATGTGATTGCGCGATTGGGGAAGGCCGATGTGATTGCGCGATCGGACCATCGCAATTGGAGTTTTTTGTTTAACGCAAACAACAACACTTTGTGATTTTCTCTGATGAGATAAGAGCTTGTGACCTTTAGCACTTGGTTCCAGCGCTGGGGCACATGGAGGGGAAGTGGTTTAAGACTTAGCCCAAGGGGCTTAAGCCTTAATACAAAAATATGTATTTTTTATGATTTTTTCAATGTTTTGCAATGGATTTGGGGGTTTTGATATAGTTTAAAAATGAGTTTTAAACTATGTAAAGATGATTTTCATGAATGGAAGAAGGGGAATCATGAAAATAAAGGATTTTTATGGAGAAAAAGGGGAGCAAAATGAAGGTTAGTTTTTTAGTGGAGGAGGGGAAAAAGGGGTTTTTCGCAGCAGTCTTTTCTCATGTAATCAGTAGAATTTCAAAGTGTGAAATGGAAACAACAGTGAAGATTTGGACAGAGGCATGAGGCCTTCAAGAGTCTTCAAGAGATAACATCTTTTATCAATAAAAATTGTTTCTTGAAGACTCCAAAAATGTTTTAGCCAGCATTTGATATAACAAATTTTATAGCTGGCTAACAGTGGCTCCACTTAGGGATGGTGCCTTCTTGAAGGCATCAAGAACTTCAGACCTGCATTCTCTGGGAGGCTGATTAGTGCCTTAGCCATTGGACTTCCCTTCCTTTGTTGGGATGATCTTGCTCTGAAAACATATTAGCAGCCATAGAAACAATGGATATTTCATCAACAAGCTTTCCACCTACCCAATCCTACTGATCTAACATTTTTTCTTCATTAGAATGCACTTGGATTGGCAAACTATTTTACAACATTTTATTCTTTTGAAAGCAGGAAATCGAATCTATTTCTACTCCTTATTTCTCCATGGACTCAGATTAAACAGTTGAGCCCATATGATTCTCTACCTAATCTACTAATCTGTTAGGATTAAACAGTCTAATATATTTTTATTCTCTAAATTCTAAAACAAAAATTTAAAAGCATACAAGTCAGGATTAAATAGTCTAACTTGATGCTGGTCTATGGCATAAAAGACAAGCTACACATAGATATTATTTTGTAGAAAAATCAAATCAAAATGGAAGGCTTAAGATCTGAAAGTTCAAAGCACTTCCTTCATCCTTTTACAGCTCTGTTTTGACTCTTGTTTGAGTTGTTCTTCTTTTATCAATCGGGTCCAGATTTTGAGCTAATTAGAACCCATTTTATCACTGTTTGACTCAGAATTTGAAACAGATTGGAGTCAATTCTTGTTTGGAAACTTAGGTTCAGATTTTGAGCATGTTTGAACCTTTCATTTCTAGCCTAATCTACCTACTGATAAGCCAAGATTAAATAGTTTGTAAAATCGAATTCACTATACTATCAACAGTAAATTTAAAGCTAATTAGTCAAGATTAGGTTTTTTGACTAATTAGAAGTGTGTTTTCAGGAGTGGCATTTAAGCTTGCACACTTTCAGACTTTGTTTCTCTTTTTGGTATGGGGCTGTACCTTTCTTGTTTTTACAAGCTGCCCTCTTTTCTTTCTTTCACTGTTTTTGTATTTTTGTTTTTCTAACTTTGAATGCAATGGTGGATGATATATTTATAATGAGAAAAAAGATAAAAATGCTTTCAGAACATGACATGGATCAAGAGAAGTAATGTTTAAGAATCCTGCCATTGACAGGACCCATAAATAATTTTGCTCCATTCAACTCTTGTAAGAAATAGGCATTGTTACCAACAGCTGAATGAATAGTGTAAGGGCCAAGCCATAAGTTGTCAATTTTTCCATGCTTGCCTTTCTCTTCCCTCCTTGAGTCCTGCTTTAAAACTTTGTCCCCAAATTTGAAATTGCTGGCCTTTTTTCTTCTGTCAAAAAGCTTCTTGATGTTGTTCTGTTTTTGTAATGCTTTGTTATAAACCTCTTCTCTGGTTTGTTGAAGGTGAACAATCTGATTTATCCTTTTGATCATGTCATTATATTCAGACTGAACCTCTTGAATTAACTTCATAACTGGCACACCAAGGCTGGTAGGAAATATTGCATCAGTGCCGTACACAAGTTGGTAGGGTGACATTCCAATAGATTTCTTCAATGTCAATATGTCAGCCCAAAGTGCATGCACAAGCTTTGTGTGCCAATACTTCATGTTGTCCTCCAACAGTTTCTTGATTATGTTCACTAAACTCTTGTTTGAGGATTCTGCAAGTCCATTACCTTGAGGGTAATAGGCCGTGGAATGCCCCAATGTTATCTGATACTTGTGACAGAACTAAACCATCTTCTTTGATCCAAATGCTGTTGCATTATCAGTGATGATCTTGGTAGGACAGCCAAATCTAGAGAGAATATTATTCTCTATAAGTTTTATAATAAGAGAATCATTGGCCTGCCTACAAGGGATGGCTTCTATCCATTTAGTGAAGTATTCTATTGCAATGAGAATCCATCTATGCCAAGCTGAAGATGATGTATGGATTTCACCTATGAAGTCAAGTCCCCACTGTTGAAAAGGGGCTTCAACAGTGATTGGATGCAGAGGTAGAGGTAGCAGCTTTCTTTTGCCTTCAAAAAGTTGGCACTTATGGCAAGCAATGATCATTTTGTGTACATCATGAAAACGAGTAGGCCAATAGTAACCAACCCTCAAGATTTTTTTTGCTGTTGTCTTCCAGTACAAATGGCCTCCACACTCTCCTTCATCAAACTCGTGCTTAACCTTCTCTGCATCAAACTCAGGCAAACATTTAAGCAATATACCACTTGCATTTTTCCAATAAAGACATCTATCTATAATGCAATAGTTTACAGCTTTTAACTTTAGGAACCTTGCCTTTGTTTTTGTCAAACTAGGAGGTGTATTCAAATTAAGCAAAACATAAAGAATATCAGCATACCAAGAGGAATTCATAAAATGATTTTCAATAATGGGAGTGAAATTTCCTCTTGATCATCTAAAGCATTAATCATATTAATATCAAGAACTTAAAAATTGGATTCAACCATCAAACTAGCTAGACCTTGGCCTTTGATAAGTTTAGTGGGTTTTATCTCTAAATCATATTCAAGAATAACAGCAATCCACTTACCTCTTTTACCATCTGGGTCTTGTGTTAGAATGTCTTTCACAACTGAATTTGGAACAAAGGCAATGATGTGTGAGTGAAGGATGTATACTCTGAAGTCTTTCAAAGCCTTAACCAAAGCAAAGGCTTGCTTTTCCATAATGTTATAATTCAAAGGGGCATCTCTCAAAGCCTTGCTGAAAAATGCAATAAGCTGCTCTTGTCCTTGTGTATTTTTCTGTAAAAGGACAGCAGCTATGGTATGTTCTGATGCAAATGAAAAAATATAAAAATCTTTTGAAAAATCAGGACTGATTAGAACCGGTGTTTTAGTTAATGCTTGTTTCACCAGCTCAAAGGACTTCTTTGCTTCCAAGGTCCATTTTACCCCCTGTTCCTTCTTCCACATGTTTGTTATATTCCTAAGGAGCTCAACCAAGTTGGGTATGAGCCTTCTCAAAAATTTAATCTTTCCAATGAAAGACTGCAACTCTTTGATGTTTCGAGGATGAGAGATTTTCAATATGGCCTCAATCCTTTTTGGACCTATATTTATACCCTCCTCAGAAATAATGTGCCCAAGAAGTTTACCTTCTTGGAGACCGAATAGTGTCTTCTTAGGGTTTAAAGATATTCCAAACTTTCTGCATTTCTCGAAAACTTTTATTAAATGTTCTAAGTGCTCTTCATCTGTCTTTGAAAACACAGTAACATCATCAAGGTATATAATGATGAAGTAGCCCAGTTATTCTAAAAATACTATGTCCATGGCTCACTGAAAAGTTGCTCCAGCATTCATTAGACCAAAGGGAATTTTCACATACATGAAAGTGCCCCAAGGTGTAGTAAACATTGTCTTTAATTTATTATCAGGGTGGACTAAAATTTGATTGTACCCTGAATAGCCATCAAGAAAAAAAATTATTTTTGAACCAACTACCCTTTGTAATGTGTGATCCATCTTACGTAAAGGGTAGTTGTCTTTTAGTGAAGCTTTGTTTAAGTCTCTAAATCTATAAAAAGCCTGATCTCTCCAGTTTTCTTCCTAACTGACACCAGATTAGACACCCACTCAGAATATCTAATAAGGACAATAATACCAGCTTCATACATCTTTTTAATCTCCTTCTCAACCAAAGGCAACTGAACAGGGTTTATTCTGCGCAGTTTCTATTTGAAGGGATTTTGGTTTTCCTTGAGAGGGATTTTGTGCTGTATTATTTCAGTGTCATAGGATTTCAGATCTTCGTAAATCCACGCAAAAACATTAGAAAATTCTTTAAACAACTCCATGTATTTGAGTTTAATGTGAGCTGGTTAAGTCTTAGACAATTTGATCATCATTGGTTTAAGTTTACTGCCTATATTGCACTCCACAACCTCAGTCTCTACGGGTTCTAGTTTTGGCTTCTTGGCCACATCGTTAAAATCGAACAACTCTTCTAAAGGGGCCAAACCGTTAGGCAAACTTTCATCTTTGGACTGTAGGGTTTCTAACTTTTCTGTTTCTAACTCTGCAGTCAGTTCTGTTTTGTTTTCAAGTTTTCCGGTCAGTTGATTAATATTAACAAGTTCAAGAGACGGTTCTTCTTCACCAAGGAAATTTTCTTCACTGCAGTCTGTATCATAATCTGAGTCTGAACTGTGTAGTTCGAATTCATTTCTGAATTGCATGAAGTCTTATATTTGTTTGTCCCCGTCGAACACTTGCCAATATTTTTCGTTATCAGGAACGGCTAGTCTGAATTTAATCTGAGTTGTGCAGTATTTGGTTTCATATGGCATTAAGCATGTTCTAGCTGCAAAGGCTAAGTTGTGGGCCGCGATATTTCTTTTCCTTGGGACAAAAATCAATTGGGACTCTTCAAACGTTTTTAATAAATCCACGACATCATTTCAATAGGCCCTAATTCTAGGGTGATTAGTGTTGTATTCCCCATTGACCTACCTAATGATTAATTCTGAATCCCCATAAACTTCAATTCTTTTGGCTCCTAATTTTTTCAACAAACGTAAGCCTAAAAGCAGGGATTCATATTCCGTTATGTTATTAGAACACTGAAAGTTTAGTTTGTAGGAAATGCTTTCTGTATGGTTGTTTTCAGTGTTGCAGATCCAGACACTTGTACCAGCATTAGTTCTAGTGCACGACCCGTCAAAATACATACTCCACAGAGGACTATTTTCGGTTTCACTTGGGTTATTGTCCTCTTCAACTAACGTGCTTTCTGATTGTTTTTGAATATCAACACTTAGTTGAATTTGTTTCAACTCAGGTTTTTCGCTGTGTTGAGGGTTGTTTTCTTGATTGTCAAGGTTTAAGAGCAATGGACGCATGACTTGTAGCTCAAGACCTGTGTTAGGTTTGCTAATGTTTTCAAATGCAACAAACTGTTTTGACACTTCTGCGTTGTGTTCTTCATTCTCCCTAATGGCCATTAATTATGTTAAAGTGACTTGTTCACTAAGTGTTTCATCGTTAAACAGAATAAAAGAATCGAGGCCTGTGTTTACAAAATACAGAGGAGAGTTTTGTGGTCTATCTTGGCTTGTAACTGTGTATTGCATATGGGACTCCTTGTAAAGTCTTCTAGTCTAATTGAAAACCAAGATAGTCGCATAGGTCATGTCCATCTGCATAGTTCCTTGTAACTTAGCCCCCCAAGATCTTGATAATAGCATTCCATACTTTGGGGGTACATCAGCCACAACAATGTCCATGAATAAGCATTTGCCTGGAATCTGGGCTAAGTTAACGCAGAGGTCTTTGATTAATCCTAAACATTTTACTCTGCTTGAGTCAAAGGAGTAAAGGTCTTTATAAGTTCTGGTGATTTCTAAACCAAAGCTCTCCATCACAGCTTTAGGCATTAAATTATGAGAAGCCCCGGAATCATGCATAGCGTTGTGCAAAATTTTGTCATGAACGTTTAAACTTACATAAAAGGGAGGAACATGTCCCTCTTGATATTTACCTTCAATCTTCGGACCAAAAATAAGCTCTGGTTGGTCAGGGTTAATATTGACTGTCTCATTATTATCCTCAATGTTTAAAGCCTTCAAAATTTGGGTCCTATATACATTCTAGGCAGCTAACTTAGTCATGGAACAGAGATTTTTATTTTGGAAATTTCCTGCTCTAGGCTAAAAGGAATTTCACTCTTTGAAGAACTTGTCTCAACCTTATTAGCTGCCAGTCTATCAACAACATCATCTTGCTGATTTTTTCTATTTACATTTGACAAAATTATTTTCACAAGAGTACTAGATGAAGTGTTAGTACTGCTAAGGTCTGCACTCTAGTTGGTAACGTTTTGGGTGCCTTTCTCTTTACCTTTATCAGAATTTCCAGCTATTGTTTTGTCCTTATGTTTGACAATTTTAGGCTTGTTTACAGTGCTATTTTGTGAATATTTGTTAGAGGTTTTGGTGTTAGGAGTTTGTTGACTGGTTTTGCTTCTAAGGTCATATTCTCTTTGAGACTCTATGATGACATTTTCCATGTCTTGATAATAATTTTCATCATCATCTCTTTTGTCATCATAAGGTGTGTATAGACCTTGTTTTCTATCATAACGAATCTCAAATTCATCATTATCTACCCCCAGCATGTTGATATCATCTTCCTCTGTTATTTCATCTGTTTCCTCAACCTCACTTACATAGTTTTGATGAAAGGGAGGAGTGATCTGTTGATCATCTTCCCTAGGTCTGTTTGGAGGTTGGTTCCTTCTAAAATTTTGATTCTGGTTCTGGTTTCTTTTTTGAGGAGAAGTTTGATTTTGACTTGCTTGTGCTCTCTTTATTATGCTCATTTCCTTCATCATTTCCTCCATAATTCTTTCCATCTTTGAGATGGAAGCAGAAGGTGTGGGTTCCTCTCTGAAGGATACTCTCTTCTCATTTTTCATTCTTGCTCTCTTCTCCATTAAATTAACTTCCACAGCGAGAGACCCCTTTTTCATATCTTCAAGAGTTGTAGGGTCTCTCTCTCTCAGTTGATAGGCCATTTCAGGGTCAAACCCTTCAGGAAACTTGTTTAATGCTGAGCCTTGTGGAGGTTTTAGATATGGGGGAAGTGCATTGTACACACTGTTAAATCTAGTGCAGTAAGCTTGTACACTTTCCCCTGTGTTCCTATGGAGGTTCTTGTAATCAGAAAGGACTTGGAGGGGATTCTTCTTCACTTCCCATTTGTTTAAGAATGCTTGATGGAAGGTTTGGAGATCATTGATAGTATGGGGGGTTAAGCCTTTAAACCATTTTCTTACTTCTCCCCCCAGACTTTGAGCAAATAGTCTCAGTTTGACAGAATCATCATCAATTTCATTTCTGTCAAAGTAGTCATTCATTTTATCCACATGTTGTGATGCAGTTGTAGCATTGCTAGCATCATATAATGGAATTTTGGACTGATAGTCCTGTGGAATATTGACTAATGGTATAGGAAGGACTAAGGGAGCATACCATGTTGCCATGATATGTGGTGGAGGTGGATTTACAAGAGGTGGATTAACAAAAGGGAAAGTGAGCTGAAGTGGAGTGGTTTGGACAGTGAATAATTGGTGAACAGATGTGGATGGAACAACAGTAGATTGTTGAGCTGATCTTGGATGAGAGACACCTAAATTGTAAAGGAAATGTAAATCAGGTTGTGTTGTTTCTCTACTACCAGGATGTTTACTTGTTTCAGGAGAAGAAAGTGGAGACTCAGAATCTAGCTAAATTATATCATAAAATGACCTAGTTCTAAATGGATTTACTAAGTCATCTTGTGATTGTTGTAGAGCTGAAAGATTTTCAGGAACTGAATTAGCTCTCAAGGGTGATCTGAAAACAGTTGAACATTCAATCTTAGGAGACTTCCTAAGGATACTTCTGGGTTATCAACTATCTCAGGTGGATTAGGGTCAGGATGGGCTCTAGTATGAATCTTTCTAGGAGCCACTATGTTGTGTTTTTAGACCCAACTAAACAAGAAAATTCAACTAGATATGACAGTCTTTTAAGAGGTTAACTAATCTGTTTTACACAAATTTCAATCCTACAGTCCTCTAACTGAGTTTGAATGATATTTTACTGATCGGGGTTCTTCCCAGTGGAGTCTTAAGGTTTGTTTGGATTGTGGAGTTGCCAAGTGGAAGTTTTTAGCTCCTAAGGAGGTAAAAGGTTTTATGGTCCACCACCATGTTTATTGAATTCCAATCTGAAATATTTTTGGGTTTTATGAGTTATTTTTCAATCCTTTTGGTTGCAAAGAGTGTCCTAAATCTGTTTCACAACTTAGCTACGGTTATGAGACAAAGACAGTCTACTCTTATGGCTAAGGAAACTAAGCTTTCAAGGTTAGATAAAAACTTATGAGAATCCTAGGGTTTTTCCTAGCTTGTCACTGATTCAAACAAGTTTTACCATGATTACCATTACTTGGTAGTGCTTGAAAAGGCTGCTTTTACGCACAAGGTTTTATGAAGTTTTTAAGGGAACCAGAGATTCGGGGTTTGATCCCCAGCGGAGTCGCCAGAAATGTTAGGAATATGTGATCAGCAAGATTGGAAAAGTCCAATAACAGAAACAACATTATTTCAACCACTTTGGGATTCTAGGATCTATCCCTCCTAAATCCGGAGATGGATCTCTCCAATAAGTGCAAAGATGGATTTGTCTTTGAAGTTTTGGGTAATGATAGTAGGCTAGTTATGAAGGCCAAGGGTTTTGTTTTGTTTTGGATGGTTGATCATGATTATTGCTTGAGGTGGAAAGTCCTAAATGCAAAGAGTTTCAAAGGTGAGAAGTTGCAAGCAATCAGAGTAAGCTTTGGCCAAGAAGATAGATAATTGCAGGTTTTAGTCCATTGGGCTATGGAGTCATAATAGGGTTTAATTGAAACAACAAGAGGCAAGAGTGGTCCATGGGGCAAGTCATCTATGTCTAAGGATCTCTTTAAAGTTGATTTATGGAATGAAATGATACATAAAGAAGGGGAATTAAACAGATGAATAACAAAGAGCAGCCCAGGATCTGGTAAGTACTTTGAAACTAGCCAACCTTTGAAAAACACTTAAGAAAAACATAAAAGCAATCCAGGATCTGGTAAGTACTTCGAAACTAGCCAGCCTTTGATATACTTTCAATAGAAAACACTTAAAAATATAAGGGAACTTGAAGGCAACTGTTGGAGTAGAAACTAGTGGGTCGGGCTCACCACAAATCCTCTCCTAGCTCTTCTTTACTTTGTAACTTTCAAGACAAACACAAAGATAACAAATAATGGCCCAAGATCTGGTAAGTACTTTGAAACTAGCCAGCTTTTAACACATTCCAAGGGAAACTTTCAGACAGTCTTTTGGGATAAAACTAGGACAAGGGCACACCATATCTTCCTGAGTTCATCTCTACTTAACATGAACTGAAAATAACATTCAGGAACAATATTTAGCTAAGACAGGAGGACGAGGGAACGCCAGCATTCCTACTGCTTAAACTGAATTAAATCATTCCTAAATAACACAAATGGGAAGAAAACATTTAGATAAATATTTTCAGTCAGAGAAGGGTACTGATATATAGTAGGTCCTAACTCTATGCATGATGTTCTTTATAAGAGAAGATAAACAAAGTGATAACAAAAGTAAAATAACAATTCACAATAAGAAATAACATCACTGTCAACATAAACGAGGATCCCATAAATCAGCTTGTATTGATGCTCCAAACCAGTTACAACTTTAAGTCCAATGATTTAGTTTAGCAATCATCTACACTACCCAGCCTAACTTATCTATCACAAGCAGAGCTCCAAGAGCCAGTGAACACTATTTACAAGTAGAAATCTCAAGCTCAAGTATATTTCAAAGTTCAACAACCAACATTTTCTCATCTTCTACAACAGTATTTATAGAAGGATGAGGAGGTGGGAGAGGATAAAAGATCTCCCAAGATAATTAATACAGATTAATGACTTCTCGGCCTTTGAGGGGCTCGATGGAGAATTTTACAGGTGTTCTATCTGTATTAATGTTTTACATTTAAGATTCAAGCTCGGTAAGAGCTCTTATTGACTTTTGAGGCTCTGTGTCATGTTGGAGTAACTCTGCAGATATTTAGTCATTAAGTTCTTTGGAAGAATTAACTCTCTGGCTGTGCTGAGGCAAATATCTAATTTTTATCAATAACTCCAGCCTTTGTTTGAATGCTTGTGGCTACAGGTGGCACTGTGGTAGCTGAGAGGAATCAATTCGCCTCTGTTGAGGCGGTGGAGGCCTTTCTGTCTGTTAACACTTCTGATTTTCTTTAATTGTGTTTTAATTTGGAGGATTAGGATTTTGATAATTAATCTTAGCCGTAATCCCCAAACTGGTCTTCAATCTTCTGTTTCTGGTATGTTTTGTCTTCGACATTGATACTCTTTGATTGTGATTTTTCTCACTGTGTCTTGTTGATGTGCAGGCTGCGCAGGGCTCATATGGCATCAATGCCTCATGAAACATTGATGAAACGTGTAATAGAGCCCTCGAATGATTTCCTTTTATGAATCAAAGGCACGAGAATCGTCATTCCCGGCCTTCAGCTTTCTCTTTAATATGACAGAAAAAACCATTCAAACCTGCAAAATACGAAAATAATTAAGAAATCTTGCGTTTGTGGGTTTAACTGCTACAGAGGGTGTGGGTGTAGAAATTTGAATAATTTGCTGAATTATTCACCGAGATTATCCTGATTACACACTATTTAAGCTTCATGCATAATACATAACCTCTTATACAATTGATCATCAATATGCGGAAATAGAAACAGTCGCATGCGCACATAAACATGAAAGTGCCCCAAGGTGTAGTAAATATTGTCTTTAATTGATCATCGGGTGGACTAAAATTTGATTGTACCCTGAATAGCCATCAAGCAAAGAAATTCTTTTTGAACCAACTACCCTTTGTAATATGTGATCCATCTTAGGTAAAGGGTAGTTGTTTTTCAGTGAATCTTTTTTTAAGTCTCTAAAGTCTATACAAAGCCTGATCTCTCCAGTTTTCTTCCTAACTGACACCAGATTAGACACCCACTCATAATATCTAATAGGGACAATAATACCAGCTTCATACATATTTTTAATCTCCTTCTCAACCAAAGGCAACTGAACAGGGTTTATTCTGCGAAATTTCTGTTCGAAGGGCTTTTGGTTTTCCTTGAGAGGGATTTTGTGCTGTATTATTTCAGTGTCATAAGATTTCAGATCTTCGTAACTCCACGCAAAAACATGAGAAAATTCTTTAAACAACTCCATGTATTTGAGTTTAATGTGAGCTGGTAAAGTCTTAGACAATTTGATCATCATTGGTTTAAGTTTACTGCCTATATTGCACTCCTCAACCTCAGTCTCTACAGGTTCCAGTTTTAGCTTCTTGGCCACATCTTTAAAATCGAACAACTCTTCTAAAGGGGCCAGACCCTTAGGCAAACTTTCATCTTTGGACTGCAGGGTTTCTAACTTTTATGTTTCTAACTCTGCAGTCAATTCTGTTTTGTTTTCAAGTTTTCCAGTTAGTAGATTAATATTAACAAGTTCAAGAGAAGGTTCTTCTTCACGAAGGAAATTTTCTTCACTGCAGTCTGTATCATAATCTGAGCCCGAACTGTGTAGTTCGAATTCATTTCTGAATTGCATGAATTCTTCTATTTGTTTGTCCCCGTCGAACACTTGCCAATATTTTTCGTTATCAGGAACGGCTAGTCTGAATTTAATCTGAGTTGTGCAGTCTTTGGTTTCATATGGCATTAAGCATGTTCTAGCTGCAAAGGCTAAGTTTTGGGCCACGATATTTCTTTTCCTTGGGACAAAAATCAATTGGGACTCTTCAAACGTTTTTAATAAATCCATGGCATCATTTCAATAGGCCCTAAGTCTGGGGTGATTAGTGTTGTATTCCCCATTGACCTGCCTAATGATTAATTATGAATCCCCATAAAATTCAATTCTTTTGGCTCCTAATTTTTTAAACAAACGTAAGCCTAAAAGCAGGGATTCATATTCCGTTATGTTATTAAAACACTGAAAGTTTAGTTTACAAGAAATGCTTTCTGTATGGTTTTTTTCAGTGTTGTAGATCCAGACACCTGTACCAGCATTAGTTCTAGTGCTCGACCCGTCAAAATACATACTCCACAGAGGACTATTTTCGGTTTCACCTGGGTTATTGTCCTCTTCAACTAACGTGCTTTCTGATTGTTGTTGAATATCAGCACTTAGTTGAATTTGTTTCAACTCAGGTTTTTCGCTGTGTTGAGGGTTGTTTTCTTGATTGTCAAGGTTTAAGAGCAATGGACGCATGACTTGTAGCTCAATACTTGTGTTAGGTTTGATAATGTTTTCAAATGCAGCAAACTGTTTTGACACTTCAGCGTTGTGTTCTTCCTTCTCCCTAACGGCCATTAATTATGTTAAAGTGACTTGTTCACTAAGTGTTTCATCGTTAAACATAATAAAAGAATCGAGGCTCGTGTTTACAGAATACAGAGGAGAGTTTTGTGGTCTGTCTTGGCTTGTAACTGTGTATTGCATATCGGACTCCCTGTAAAGTCTTCTAGTCTAATTGAAAACCAGGATAGTCGCATAGGTCATGTCCATCTACATAATTCCTTGTAACTTAGCCCCCCAAGATCTTGATAATAACATTCCATACTTTGGGGGCACATCAGCCACAACAATGTCCATGACTAAGCATTTGGCTGGAATCTGGGCTAAGTTGACGCAAAGGTCTTTGATTAATCCTAAACATTTTACTCTTCTTGAGTCAAAGGAGTAAAGGTCTTTATAAGGTCTGGTGATTTCTAAACCAAGGCTCTCCATCACAACTTTAGGCATTAAATTATGAGAAGCCCCGGAATCATGCATAGCGTTGTGCAAAATTTTGTCATGAACGTTTAAACTTACATAAAAGGGAGGAACAGGCCCCTCTTGATATTTACCTTCAATCTTCAGACCAAAAATAAGCTCTAGTTGGTCATTGTTAAGATTGATTGTCATTATTATCCTCAATGTTTAAAGCCTTCAAAATTTGGGTCCTATATACATTCTGGGCAGCTAAATCAGTCAAGGGAACAAAGATTTTAATTTTGGAAATTTCCTACTCTAGGCTGAAAGGAATTTCACTCTTTGAAGAACTTGTCTCAGCCTTATTAGCTGCCATTCTATCAGCAACATCAGCTTGTTGATTTGTTCTATTTACATTTGAAAAAATTGTTTTCACAAGAGTACTAGATGAAGTGTTAGTACTGTTAAGGTCTGCACTCTGGTTGGTAACGTTTTGGGTGCCTTTCTCTTTACCTTTATCAGAATTTCCAGCTACTGTTTTGTCCTTCTATTTGACAATTTTAGGCTTGTTTACAGTGCTATTTTGTGAATATTTGTCAGAGGTTTTGGTGTTAGGAGTTTGTTGATTGGTTTTGCTTCTAAGGTCATATTCTCTTTGAGACTCTATGATGACATTTTCCATGTCTTGATAATAATTTTCATCATCATCTCTTTTGTCATCATAAGGTGTGTATAGACCTCGTTTTCTATCATAATGAATCTCAAATTCATCATTATCTACCCCCAGCATGTTGATATCATCTTCCTCTGTTATTTCATCTGTTTCCTCAACCTCACTTACATAGTTTTGGTGAAAGGGAGGAGTGATCTGTTGATCATCTTCCCTCGGTCTGTTTGGAGGTTGGTTCCTTCTGAAGCTCTGATTATGGTTCTGGTTTCTGTTTTGAGGAGCAGTTTGATTCTGAGTTGCTTGTGCTCTCTTTATTATGCTCATTTCCTTCATCATTTCCTCCATCATTCTTTCTATCTTTGAGCTGGAAGCAGAAGGTGTGGGTTCCTCTCTGAAGGATACCCTCTTCTCATTCTTCAGTCTCGCTCTCTTCTCCATTAAATTAACTTCCACAGTGAGAGCCCCCTTTTTCATATCTTCAAGAGTTGCAGGATCTCTCTCTCTCAGTTGATAGGCCATTTCAGGGTCAAACCCTTCAAGAAACTTGTTTAACGCTGAGCCTTGTGGAGGTTTTAGATCTGGGGGAAGTGCATTGTACACACTATTAAATCTAGTGCAGTAAGCTTGTACACTTTCCCCGGTGTTTCTGTGGAGGTTCTTGTAATCGGAGAGGATTTGGAGAGGATTCTTCTTCACTTCCCATTTATTTAAGAATGTTTGATGGAAGGCTTGGAGATCATTGATACTATGGGGGGTTAATCCTTTAAACCATTTTCTTACTTCTCCCCCCAAACTCTGAGCAAATAATCTAAGCTTGACAGAATCATCGTCTATTTCATTTCTATCAAAGTAGTCATTCATCTTATCCACATGTTGTGATGCAGTTGTAGCATTGCTAGCATCATATAATGGAATTTTGGACTGATAGTCCTGTGGAAGATTGACTAATGGTACAGGAAGGACTAAGGGAGCATACCATGTTGCCATGATATGTGGTGGAGGTGTATTTACAAGAGGTGGATTAACAAAAGAGAGAATGGGATGAAGTGGAGTGGTTTCGACAGTGAATGTTTGGTGAACAGATGTGGATGGAACAACAGTAGATTGCTGAGCTGATCTTGGATGAGAGACACCTAAATTGTAAAGGAAATGTAAATCAGGTGGTGTTGTTTCTCTACTACCAGGATGTTCACTTGTTTCAGGAGAAGAAAGTGGAGACTCGAAATCTAGCTAAATTATATCATAAAATGACCTAGTTCTAAAGGGATTTACTAAGTCAGCTTGTGATTGTTGTAGAGCTGAAATATTTTCAGGAACTGAATTAGCTCTCAAGGGTGATCTGAAAACAGTTGAACATTCAATCTTAGGAGACTTCCTAAAGATAATTTCTAGGTTATCAACTATCTCAGGTGGATTTGGGTCAGGATGGGCTCTAATATGAATCTTTCTAGGAGCCACTATGCTGTGTTTTTAGACCCAACTAAACAAGAAAATTCAACTAGATATGACAATATTTTAAGAGGTTAACTAATCTTTTTCACACAAATTTCAATCCTACAGTCCTCTAACTAAGTTTGAATGATATTTTAATGATCGGGGTTCTTCCCAGTGGATTCTTAAGGTCTGTTTGGATTGTGGAGTCGCCAAGTGGAAGTTTTTAGCTCATAAGGAGGTAAAAGGTTTTATGGTCCACCACCATGTTTATTGAATTCCAATCTAAAATATTTTTTGGTTTTCTAAGTTATTTTTCAATCCTTTTGGTTGCTAAGAGTGTCCTAAATCTGTTTCACAACTTAGCTACGGTTATGAGACAAAGATAGTCTACTCTTATGGCTAAGCCAACTAAGCTTTCAAGTTTAGATAAACTCTTATGAGAATCCTAGGGTTTTGTCTAGCTTGTCACTGATTCAAACAAGTTTTACCATGATTACCATTACTTGGTAGTGCTTGAAAAGGCTGCTTTTACTCACAAGGTTTTATGAAGTTTTTAAGGGAACCAGAGATTCTGGGTTCGATCCCCAGCGGAGTCGCCAGAAATGTTAGAAATATGTGATTAGCAAGATTAGAAAAGTCCAATAACAGAAACAACATTATTTCAACCACTTTGGGATTCTAGGATCTAGCCCTCCTAAATCCAGAGATGGATCTCTCCAATAAGTGCAAAGATGGATTTGTCTTGGAAGTTTTGGGTAATGATATTAGGCTAGTTATGAAGGCCAAGGGTTTTGTTTTGTTTTGGATGGTTGAGCATGATTATTGCTTGAGGTGGAAAGTCCTAAATGAAAAGAGTTTCAAAGGTGAGAAGTTGCAAGCAATCATAGTAAGCTTTGGCCAAGAAGATAGATAATTGCAGGTTTTAGTCCATTGGGCTATGGAGTCATAATAGGGTTTAATTGAAACAAAAAGAGGCAAGAGTGGTCCATGGGGCAAGTCATCTATGTCTAAGGATCTCTTTAAAGTTGACTTATGGAATGAAATGATACATAAAGAAGGGGAATTAAATAGATGAAGAACAAAGAGCAGCCCAGGATCTGGTAAGTACTTTGAAACTAGCCAACCTTTGACAAAAACTTAAGAAAAAAATAAAAGAAATCTAGGATCTGGTAAGTACTTCGAAACTGTCCAACCTTTGATATACTTTCAATAGAAAACACTTAAAACGGAAGGGAACTTGAAGGCAACAGTTGGAGTAGAAACTAGTGGGTCGGGCTCACCACAAATCCTCTCCTAGCTCTTATTTACTTGGTAACTTTCAAGACAAACACAAAGATAACAAAGAATGGCCTAAGATCTGGTAAGTGCTTTGAAACTAGAAAGATTTTAACACATTCCAAGGGAAACTTTCAGACAGTCTTTTGGGATAAAACTAGGACCAGGGCACACCATATCTTCATACTTAACATGAACTGAAAATAACATTCAGGAACAATATTTAGCTAAGGCAGGCGGACGAGGGAACGCCAGCATTCCTACTGCTTAAACTAAATTAAATCATTCCTAAATAACACAAATGGGAAGAAAACATTTAGCTAAATATTTCCAGTCAGAGAAGGGTACTGATATACAGTAGGTCCTAACTCTATGCATGTTGTTCTTTATAAGAGAATATGGAAAAAGTGAAAACAGAAGTAAAATAACAATTCACAATAAGAAATAACATCACCGTCGACATAGACCAGGATCCCATAAATCAGCTTGTATTGATGCTCCAAACCAGTTACAGCTTTAATTCCAATGCTTTAGTTTAGAAATCATCTACACTTCCCAGCCTAACTTATCTAATCACAAGCAGAGCTTCAAGATCCCGTGAACACTATTTACAAGCAGAAGTCTCAAAGCTCAAGTATATTTCAAAGTTCTGCAGCCAACATTTTCTCATCTTCTACAGTAGTATTTATAGAAGGATGAGGAGGTGGGAGAGGATAAAAGATCTCCCAAGATAATTAATACAGATTAATGACTTCTAGGCCTTTGAGGGGCTAGATGGAGAAGTTTACAGGTGTTCTGTTTGTATTAATGTTTTACATTTAAGATTCAAGCTCGGTGAGAGATCTTATTGACTTTTGAGGCTCTATGTCATGTTGGAGTAACTCTGCAGACATTTAGTCATTAAGTTCTTTGGCAGAATTAACTCTGTGGCTGCACTGAGGCAAATATCTGATTTTGATCAATAACTCCAGCCTCCATTTGAATGCTTGTGGCTACAGGTGGCACTGTGGTGGCTGAGAGGAATCAATTCGCCTCTGTTGAGGCGGTGGAGGGCTTTCTTTCTATTAACACTTATGATTTTCTTTAATTGTGTTTTAATTTGGAGGATTAGGGAATTTGACTTGATAATAAATCTTGAAATTTGTAATCCCCAAACTTGTCTTCAATCTTCTGTTTCTGGTATGTTTTGTCTTCGACATTGATACTCTTTGATTGTGATTTTTCTCACTGTGTCTTGTTGATGTGCAGGCTGCGCAGGGCTCATATGGCATCAATGCCTCATGAAACATTGATGAAACGTGTAATAGAGCCCTCGAATGATTTCCTTTTATGAATCAAAGGCACGGGAATCATCATTCCCGGCCTTCGGCTTTCTCTTTAATATGACAGAAAAAACCATTCAAACCTGTAAAATACGAAAATAATTAAGAAATCTTGCGTTTGTGGGTTTCGCTTGCTACGAGAGGGGGTGTGGGTGTGAAATTTGAACAATTTGCTGAATTATTCACTGAGATTATCCTGATTACACACTATTTAAGCTTTATGAATAATACATAACCTCTTCTACAATTGATCATCAATATGCGGAAATAGAAACAGTCGCATACGCACATAAACACAATAGTCAAGCACACATAAACACAGTATGTAATGGGGAAATATTATAGCTGAAAACCCCCAACTATCTGTATATTATAATGATAGAGAACATGTAACAATACATAGCACAAACTCCTCACAAGCTCTCAACACTATCTCCAATTGTTACACACAAACTAGCTCAGATCTGAACAAGTCACAGGTTCAAATCTCCTCCACTGTTTGCCTGCCTCTACTGCGCAATCCAAGATGAGAATAGAATGGATCCAGGATTTGAATCCCCTTGCCTTTCTTGCGCAATCCTCATTGGCAATCTCAGTAAATATTTTATTTAAATCTCATGCACAACTATAGTCACAAGCGATAGTAAACGAAATATACCTGTCTCTTCCAACAGATGCTTCCTTGAACTTTCCATGCTGCCCTTTCATCGCGTGTATTCTTTAGTTGATTAATGAGTTTATAATTAGTGAATTTATTAATAATTAATTCACACCACTCTCACTAATTGTATCAATTAGTTAAACTAGATACAAATAGCTCAACTATGTTTAGATTAGTTAAACTGAATACAACTCCACTAACTTCCTCAATCAACTCCACCAAACTCTTTCACATGAGTTCTAACTGAAGTATCCATGCAATAGCTCCACATAACCCTCAGGAATAGCGTAATTCCTTCTGTCAGCTCCTTTGCCACATCCAAGCATCAAACCCAAGAAGTGCTCCAAGAGGATAAGATAATGTTTATAGTCTAAATATTATTAAGAGCTAATAATATTTAGTGACTATTTAGACGAGAGCGGTCTAAAAATAGACTTCGACCTGTATGTCTAAAAATAGCTTTCCATCTATTTTTTCCAACTTGACCAATCATCCAAGAATATCATCCCGCAACTCCTAGACCATGCTCCATATGTCTAAAAATAGACTTTTCGACAAAAAAATCACATGTGTGGTCCCCCACCTAGTTTAGGTGATCACTTTCCAACTAGGATCAGGAAAGATGTTTCAGGAGGCCTCCTTCACTGTTTCTTGTTGCCATTTTCAACACTCCCTCTCAACAAGAAAGGATTGTCTTTGCATGTGACATGCAACTCCATGCATTCGCCCTGCAACCTTCACAAGTGCCATGCAACTCCATGCATCTGCTCTGCAAATCCTCTGAAAATGAATAGGCTCCAAACAACTCAATCAGTCTGATGCATCTATCATCAAAGTCTTTGACCTCTGCTTAGCTACTGCACATGTCATCAGGAACCATTGCGTTGTTGAACTCTTGCACCCATGCACTCTTGCACTTGCTGTCAACTCTGATTCGCACTCCAGTATCTGACACTGTCACTTTGATCTGTCTGCATCAATCCAACTGATCTGCTACTGCTGCGCTGTGGGCACCTCGTAGCCAGGTTCAATTCATGAGATCCACACCATCTCCAAGAATCCTGCCCAGAAATATCCACCTGGGATTACTCATGCATGTCTCCCCACCTCTCACCTGGTGGTATAGCTGCATGCACTCCCTCTGCCCATCTGGCACTAAATTTCTCTGCATGAGTGGTTTCTCCCACTCCATGATCCTCTTGTGGCTACTCCACACCCCGAGGTTCACTTTTACCTACATGAAAAACTTGCTCCCTCTCAAGCATCAGTTGCATGTCTTTCTCCCGCTTCCCAACAGTAGGAAGCTCCGTAGACATCCCATCTACTTCAAGTCTGTAGAGATTCTTTGCCCGAATCCCAACCTTCTTGACTTGTCCCATTGCCTTGTGCCAAAGGAAAACTTTCCCTTCTCTAAAGACAACTTCATACCCTTTATCCTCTAACATTGCGACTGAGATCAAATTCTTTGTTAAACCTGGTACATGCAATACATCTTGTAAAAGAATGAGTTTACCTGACTCCCTCTGAAAGGTTATGGTACCAATGCCGGTCGCATTGTATCATCCATTGTCGCCCAACTCAACATGCAACTGGAGATCTTTCTCCACCAAGTCACTGAAAAGATTCACATCTCCCGTCATGTGAAAGGAAGCACCACTATCAAAATACCACCCCGATCCCAATGCACTAGACACCATGCATGCGATCAATGAGAAGTCCAGCTCAAATTGTGAGGCAAGAGCCTCACCAGCTGCAGCTCGAGTAGCCTGCTTGTTCTTCTTCTTTTGTGGACAATTCGTGGCGTAATGTCCATGATCGTGACAGTGAAAACACTTCACTTTGGACATGTCACGCTTTTTACCATCCGCACCAGATTGAGAAGCCTTCTCCTTGCCCTTCCCCTTCCTTGCTTTGGCAACCAAAGAACAATCTTCTTCATCATATGCCTTTGATGAAGATCCGTCCCTGGTACTCCGCCTTATCTCCTTTTGCACAAGATCCGACCAAAGTCGCTCCCATCCTGGCAATTTCTCCCAACCATTGACAGAATCCTCATAGGAATGCCAACTCTTCGGAAGACCAAGGAGAGCCAAGCTCACCAAGTCCTCATCATCCACACTAACTCCTACACTCCCAAGCTCATCCCTGCAGTGGACAAACTTGGTCAAGTATACCGGAATAGTGTCATTCTTCTCCATCTTGATTTTCCTGAGTTTATCCTTGAGCGCCAACTTCCTCTGGTCGCTCTTGCTTTGGAAAAATTCTGTCAACACTTTCCACATCAAGTATGGAGAAGCTTTTCCATGCAGGCTGGATACTATGTGATCCTTCACGCCCTCCAACAGAATCCTTCGACACCTTGCCATCTTCTTTTGCCAAGCCTCAAATTGAGCAGCATCAGTAGGCTTTGGGACTTCAGCATCTATGAAATCCTTCAGCCCATTATCATCTAACACCGCCTCCATCCTATCTCTCCATGCAATATAATTCGAGCTGCCTTCAAGAGCATACTCCAATCGCAATCCTTGATAAGACATTTTGAGTTCGACACCAAGAAAACACTGCTGCAAATTCGAATTCCAAGTTGAAAACTCAACTGCTTCTGGATCTGTGAGAACAAAGTATTTCTAGCATAGAGATCGACTGTAGGGTCGTTTACTGGATATATCACCTTTCAGATAAAGGATGGATCCAGAGGCTACTTGGCCCGCTTACAGACTCTGTCTACCGAAATAAATTGTAATCACTGTAATAGATCCGATGATCAATTTTCCCTCTAATACCATGTAGAAATTTGAATAATTTTCTGAATTATTCACCGAGATTATCATGATTACAGACTATTTAAGCTTCATGCATAATACATAACCTCTTCTACAATTGATCATCAATATGCGGAAATAGAAACAGTCACATGCGCACATAAACACAATAGTCAAGCACACATAAACACAATATGTAATGGGGAAAGCATACAGCTGAAAACCCCCCAACTATATGTATATTATAATGATAGAGAATCATGTAACAATCATAGTACAATACTCCTCACAAGTACTCAGTACTATCTCCAATAGTTACACACAAACTAGCTCAGATCTGAACAAGTCACAGGTTCAAATCTCCTCCACTGTTTGCCTGCCTCTACTAGGAAATCCAAGATGAGAATGAATGAGATCCAAGTTCGAATCCCCTTGGCTTGTACTGCGCAATCCTCATTGGCAATCTCAATCAATGTTTGTGCAAATCTCATGCACAGCTATAGTCACAACTGATAGTAAACCGGCTCTTTCACCTATCTCTTCCACTGGTCTTCACTGAACTGTCCATGCACTGCTGTTAACTGATGTGTTATTTAGTTGATTTATGAGTTAATAATTAGTGAATTAATTAATAATTAATTCACACCACTCATCACTAGTGTATTTTTCAATTAGACTAAATACAACTAGTTCAACTAAGTTAAACCGAACACAACTCCACCAACTGTCTCATCAACTCCACCAAACTCTGCCACATGAGTTGTAACTGAAGTCAACCATGCAATAGCTCAACTAACCCTTAGGAAAATCATATTTCCTTCTGTCAGCTGCATATGCCACATCCAAGCATCAAACTAAAGTGCTCCAAGAGGATAAGATAATGTTTATAGTCTAAATATTATTAAGAGCTAATAATATTTGACTGACCTATTTTTAGACAGGCAGTCTAAAAATAGACTTCAACCTGTATGTCTAAAAATAGTTGTCCATATATTTTTACCAACTTGACCAATCATCCAAGAATAGCATCCCGCAACTCCTAGACCACGCTCCATATGTCTAAAAATAGACTTTTCGACAAAAAAATCACCTGTGTGGTCCCCCACCTAGTTTAGGTGATCACTTTCCAACTAGGATCAGGAAAGATGTTTCAGGAGGCCTCCTTCACTGTTTCTTGTTGCCATTTTCAATAGTGGGGAGAGAGCCTAGCTGTTGGATGGCATCATCCAACGGTGTAGATCTATTTGTGGAGGTTGAAAGGAGAGTAGAGGGAGAGAATATGTCAGATCTGTCGATCGCACAGAGATCGACGGTCGGGAGCGATCCGGAACGTATAATAGAGAAATGGCGAAAATACATAGGGGCGGAAACGTGAAGCTGGGTTACACTTTTGTGAGAATCGGGGGCCGAATTTTTTTTTCAACAATAGTTCGGCCTAACATTTTACAAATTTCGGCTGAACTCGTGATTCCGTTTATA